>BMAU01001510.1:0-12510 GCA_019973935.1 Trichonephila clavipes
CCAGTCTGGTTTACTCGTTATCCTCGAACCGCCTTGTCAGATAGGTGGCGCTCTCTTGGCATTACGTCATTAATGAATATAGGAGGGATACGATATGTGCACATCCATTCCTACATATATATATATAAATAAACGCCTGAACAACTCACAAAATCTCAACAAAGATGAAGTCAAACTTGAAGGTGATCCGAAGAACTGTAACAACAGTTTACCCAAACAACTGTGATAAGAACAAGAGGTAGATCAAAGATATCGACACTGTACCTTCGGTACCAAAGGAGCCATGCGTTGTCATTTTTTACAAAAGCGAGAAGAACAGAGTCTCTGTCAAAGAGAGAGCTGCAAAAGGAAACCAAAAACGTAATGTGGCATATGTGACAAAACACATTGTCATGCTTGCTTTCGACCTTTCCTCCAGGATTAGAGAGAAGTTTAACAAAAAGTGATTTAACTTCTATAAAAGAAAGTATTATTCAAATAAAGTAAAATTATGTACTCGGCTTTTCCTCATTCAAGAAACACTAAAATATATAAGTGCAAATTTAATCCCCTTTATCCGAGTGTTCTATTCAGAGGACGGGTCAGATTTCTTACCTAAAATTTATAAAATTTTTCAATTTTAAAAATTTAGTTTGTTTAGCTTTAATTAACTTAAAAAATATGATTCGTCACAAATGTGAGCAGAACAAATGATAAAACAGGTTAAAAGATGGTAGAGTTTTATCTTTAAAAATTGCTTTTTTTTTTATTTATGAAAATGACATGAAACGAAACTGTGTGATCCATTACACAAAACCAGCTTCCACTGGATCTGTATGCAGCTTTAAAAGCGGCTGTAATGCTATAAAAGCGGATATTTAGCGTTTACCTGAAAAAATTTTTAATGCTTCACATATCAACTAGAAAACACAACGATTAGCCATGCCAAAAAAGTGACTTTTGCCAGAAACGGGATTAAGGGTTTGTTTCGTCAATATTTGAGGGGACTGTAAACTGGTTAAAGAATAAAAAATCAGTCTTTTTCGCAACGCTAAGCCTACTTTATTCGTGCACCCGCTTTTGATGGGGTACAGCTCGACTATGTCTACTTTTACAAATTTTTTACAAATGGCGCTACAGTGCGCTGATGACGTAACATTCCGCCCGGCGTTGAAATATACAATATTTCAAAAAATATTTTTCAAAGTACAATTTGCTATATAAAGTTTACAAATGCATGAATGAATTAAATACAAATAAACACAACATTCTAAAATAAGAAAAAAAATACAATATTCAAAAATAGGGAGGAAAAACAATTTTCTAAAAGAATATAATATATTCACAATACAATTTAATTTACATGATTCTTTTCTATTGGTAAGATACATATTTTTGAGATAAAACGTGTGAGAACCCCCGTGGCAGTTTTTAGTTTAACGACACTCTGGTCTTACCGTCAGTTCCATAAATAACCTCCAAGATTCTTGCCATGGCCCATTTTCCGGGAAGCAAATCATTTTCCTTTAAAAGCACTAAACACCCTACGGCAACATTATTTTTTTTCGAACTGCCACTTGTTTCTCTGCTGTAAATGATTAAGATAATCATTTTTCCAGCTTTTCCAAATAGTTTGTACACACTTTGTTGTATACTGCCACCTCGACCAATTATAAAGTGTCCAAGAGTTAAAACTTCATATTCATTGATATTATCTGACAATGGGACTAATGGACGTGAATTAAGTATTTGATAATGTTTCGCGTTTTTGTTACAAATTAATTTTAAGAAACCATTTAATTCTGCAGCTGCGCCTTTAAAATTAGTTGCGTTATCGGACATTAATGTTGAAATGCGGCCTCTGGGGCCACAGAACCTCTTCAAAGCTGCAATAAATGCCTCAGTTGTTAAATCAGTCACTGCCTCTAAATGAATCGCCTTTTTAGCCAAGCATACAAAAATCGCAACATAAACTTTTGAAAATATCCCTTTCTCTGATTTTTAAATTTTATTTGAAAAGGTGCAAAAAATCCACCCCTGAATTTAAAAATGGCTCACTTGAGTTACTCTCTCTGATGGTAGATTTGCCATTAATTGATCTACCCCAGTAGGCTTCTGTCTAAAGCATGCAATGCAATCATGAACTGTTTTTCGTGCAGTACCCTTACCATTAATGGGCTAATACTGCATTCTAATTTAATGTACTAAACTTTGAGCACCAATATGAAAAACTTCTTATGCATATGCTCAAAAAGTAATTTAGTAAATTTATGTTTACTAGGTATAATTATTTGATATTTTGCTTCAAATGGTAAATCGGCATTACTAAGCTTTCCACCAACACTGAGTAAAGAATTCTCATCTAAGAAAGGATCTAAAGCTTTTAACTTACTTGTGTTTTTGAAGCACCTTTACCTTTTTTGAAGGCATAGATTTCTGCTTTAAACTCACTCAATTGTGCTATTTTAGCTAAAAATTCCGTACTCATCTTTATCTCATATTCAGTTAAATACTTGTCCTTATTACAGTGTTTCTCAAACTGTGGGGCGCGCCCCCTGGGGTGGAGCGATAACCTTATGAGGGGCGCTCGAGCATATCGAAAATAGAAGATTTAAAAATAATTAATTTACTGGAATGAATTAAAACAAAATACTTTTAGACATAATAAAAAATGCACTTTTACTCAGATATAATTTATAGGCACGCGATATTAAGTCATCAAAAATAAAAACTTCTTCAATATCTAATTAGCTATCTTTGATCCTATAACCACATAAAAAAACTTCTATTTGATTTGCAGTAATCCCATGATGAGAGTTTTTTTTCTACGCTTTCTTTTTAAGCCTAACATATAACTCTTTCAGAGAAAAAACAGATCCCAGAATCGAAGAAATTTAGGAACAAAAAAAATTCATCACTGTCATTATTTTTGAAATACTGCACATTATAGCTGTAATCTGTATGACCTTCTAAGTTATTGGTACAGTTAGTTATGACCCCTCTCTTACGTGTTTGTTTCTCATTTAGGGAAATTGTAAGTAATGTATTTCTCTGTTGCGCTTTTTTCCATGCAAAAAAACTTTTTACACAATTTTTTTAAAAGTAACATACATAATATCATAATGAATACAATTTTTACCCGTAAGTGGTCGCGTGGGACACACAGATAACGAAATCGTT
Source organism: Trichonephila clavipes (assembly GCA_019973935.1). Taxonomy (NCBI): domain Eukaryota; kingdom Metazoa; phylum Arthropoda; class Arachnida; order Araneae; family Nephilidae; genus Trichonephila; species Trichonephila clavipes. The sequence continues at coordinate 3,160 of BMAU01001510.1, forward strand.
AATTCTGGCAAAACTGTTTATTTGTTACCAAAGAAAAATTGAAAAGTTCTTGAAAGTAGGTAAGTAAACTTTCTCTTAGTTAAATTATTCACTGGAATCACGATTTGTATCGTGTACAATAAAATAATTATAAAAAAAAAAAGGATTGGGGTGACTCAATAACCCCACTGGACTGTATCGCGTGAGCGCCTGCTCCCGGGTTAAAACATGTTGAAGTCTTTTCGCTTTAAATATTAAAAATAATACAATTATTCCTCATCTGAAATTTATATTATTGTTCATTATTTAACATCAATTATAAATGCTAATTCTGTGAGGCTTAAAATTACAATTTGCCTAAAACTAATTATAATTTGAGCAACCATTTTAAAAAGATCATTTTACATTTTTTTAAACATTGTCGAGCATTTGGCTTTGCTCTCCATACAATTCAGATATTATATCAATAATGTTTTATTTTCTTACAAATGAACTCGTGCAAAGAGCGGGCACTTCAGCCGGTATATTTTAATGTATCAGTGCTGCACAGAGTATTTTATAACTAATTAATTAATACTAAATTAAGAACAAGTTTAATAAGTATTAACGAATTCCATGGGCTTGTCGTGCAAAGCAAAGTTTTTATAAGGAATGCTTATGATTAGAAATTGACCCTCTAAATTCTTTTTCTATATTTAGCAGATATCTATATTTTGTCTTCTAAGCAGCCCCTGGATTTTGCAATATGTTCAGTTTAAAAATTAGAGAAAGGAAAATTAACATAATAATTAGCCTATTATTTTATTTATTTATTTATTTTTGCTTAAAAGTAGTATACAAAATTTAAAAATTGTGTTATTATTTTCTATGGTTTATAATTAAGATCGCCTATTGTAGTTTTAGCATCAAAGTGCATTATTATTGCATTCAGTACATTATTAATGTATGAGGGGGCGCGATAAAAATCGTGATCGAAAAGGGGGCGACAGTGTTGAAAGTTTGAGAAGCACTGCCTTATTACAAGACTTCTTAGCTTTGATGTTATTAATGAACCTAAAAATAAAGCTAAAATTTCTAATTAATTTTATGAAATTATTTGTAACATTAAAGAGTTAATCATAAAAATTTGAAGAACACTCAGTAGTTGAAAGAGTCACAGCACATTTTAGTTCATCTCTGTAAGAAAGATCAGGATAAAGCTGATTGTTCTCATATTCATCAGTTTGTAAATTTGGACCCAAGAACCACATTTCGTTCTTTAAAAGTTCATCTACATTGCAGCCTCTAGAATGTCAGTCGGCAGGATTGTTCTTGGAGCTCACATGTTTCCAATGACAGTCTTTTGAAAGTGTTTGGATCTCCGCCACCTTGTTGCTGACAAATGTTTTGAGTTTATGAGGTCCAGTCTTTATCCACGTTAAAGCAATCGTTGAGTCCATCCACATCCAAATTTTATGAATAGGTAATTGTAGAATTGGCATAACCCTTTTGACTAATCTCGATAGTAGTAAAGCTGCAGACAATTCTAACCTCGGTATGGTGAGTGTTTTCAAAGGAGCCACTCTGGACTTGCTGCATAATAATCTAGTTCGAGACTGTCCAGATTCGTTGAAACATTTTATGTAGACAACAGCAGCATATGCACGTTCTGATGCAAGAGAAAAGCCATATATTTCAATCCGTATTGATGCAGGATGTAGATTGCATCTTGGGATTTTGAAGTTATTTACTTTCGATAATTTTTGGTAGAAGTTCTTCCACTCTTCCATTGCATCTGGTGGTAGCTGTTCACTCCAATCTAATTTTATTTTCCAAAGTTCTTGGATGAATATCTTAGCCTTCGTAACAATGGGTCCAATAAGGCCCTAAGGGTCATAGAGTCTTGCAATTTCTGAAAGCACGTCTCTTTTTGAGAAGTTAAATTTCATACTAATCTTTACTTTGTATGTGAGACACTCCACCTCTGGATCCCATAGCATACCTAATGTTTTCACTGGAGCATCCTGAAATTCCTTATCAAACACATAGGAAGATGCAGATAAATCTCTCAACAGTTCTGGGCTATTTGACACCCATTTGTGTAGCTCAAAAACACCTCTCATTAATAGTTGAGATAACCTGGTTTGGAGGGTTTTAGCACCCTCTAATGTAGACTCCCCAGAAAGAATATCATCCATATAACTATCATTACAAATCACATCTGCTGCGTCAGGAAATTCCGCTTTTTCTTCATCTTCTAAGGCCTTTAAGGTCCTGGTAGCTAAAAATGGTGCAGAAACTGTCCCATAGGTTACGGCAGCTAGTTTGTAAGTCTTGACTGGAGCATCTGCACTAGTCTTCCAAATAATTCGTTGTAAATCCCTTTGATTAAGATCAACAAGTATCTGCCTGTAAATTTTTTAATATCTGCACTAACCGCGAACTCGTGTTTTCTAAATCTACGTACTATGGAAAAAAATCTTGTTGAATAATTCCTCTGTTTAGTAAAATGGAGTTTAGAGAAAAATCGCTTGTTGTTTTTGCGTTTGCATCGAAAACAACTCTCAATGGAGTGGATGCCTTCTCTGGTTTGTATACGGAATGATGAGGAATGTAATAGTTAATCTTATCTAATGTTTCATTTTTAATCTCCTCCATATGGCCCAAAAGTTCATATACACTCATAAATTCTTTATACAAAGTTCCCATTATATTGTTTTTGTTTAATTTTTCCCAAAAACCATTTAGTTGCTTGACCGCATTCTCTCTGTAATATGCTAATAATGTTTCTGCATTTTCCTTTATGGGTAACCGAACTATAAATCTTCCCGTTTTATCTCTTTTATAGGTACTAACAAAATGTTCCTCACAATAAATTTCCTCTTCACTTTTTGTATTTTCCTTAGAATTATCTGGAAGTGATTCCAGTTCAAAGAATTACTTTACTGTTATATCTAAGCTTGGTTCACTTATTAAACAACAATTGGCTTGTTGTTGTGACTGAGGACAGGTACCTGTGACTAAATAGCCAGATTTTGTATTTTGTAAAATTACATTTCCCTCCGGTAAATAATGTTGTTTTGGGTTTAAAATTTCAAAAAATAGTTCACTTCCTATCAATATATGTATTTGACCTGGCATATGGAAATTAGAATCTGCCAGCTCAATTGAAGCTGGATTATTTAAATCCGATATATTTAATTTCGATACAGGAATCGCATCGGTAATTTTAGTTAAAAGTGGAAATGGTACATTGCGTGCACAAGTAAAATCCCGATTTAAAACTTCAATATTTGCTGAATACTTCGAGGATTGCGTAATTCCGTTAATGCCTGTTATAGATTGGTTTTACTTAAATTTAAATCCCAACTTTCTTGCTAAATCTTCTCCTATAACGCATATCGTACACGCATTATCTAATAATCCTTTTAACTTAATTCAATATCCATCAGCACTTTTAACGAAAATCATGAATGTGTTTAATAAAACACATTTATTTCCATAAGTCAAAACAGCAACTTCTAGCTGATCTTCAAACCGAGTAGGATTCGAATTGGTCTCTATCCCCTTTTCTCTACAGTGTGATTTTCAACTGCAGAGCAAAGTTCATCAGAATCGTAAAGCAATGAATGATGTAATCCTTTGCAACCACTAACTGTGCATTTGTATTTAGACATCAGGCACCAGAATAAACTCTGACGCAATTTATACAAAGTTTGTTATTGCTAACAAATTTCTTTCTGCACTCCACAGACATATTTTGAAATGCAATCTAGATATATATTACAAATGCAAAAGTTTGTGAGGATGTTTGGGGGTCTTTCACGCAAAAACAACTGAGTGAATTGTAATGAAACTTTACAGTAATACAGCTTATGCATCAGAATAACACATAGGATATAATTTATAGCAAAGGCTATATTTTATAAAGATATTGTGTGAAGTATCCAAAATATAGCGATATTAGTCAAGTAAGAAGGGAAAAATTCTGCCATTTGAAAGCAATTCTGGTTTGCGCTGCAAAAAAGCCCACAACAGCGTATACTTATCTTTTGTTTGTGAAGATTCCCTTTTTGTTTTGGCTACGCAAGGCGCTGGCTTCTAATTAATTCCTGTTATCAGCATAATCCCTAATTTTTTTTATTTTAGAATAAAACAAAGTTTTTAAGTTAGAGGTTGTTATAAATCTCTCTTTATTTCGATGTTTTTCTTATGATTTTATTATGCACATTTGGTAGAAAGGAATTGATTTTTGTTCAAAATAAATGCTTTTATCGGTTCTGGTATTTAAAGTAAATAAACTTTCTCTTTCACACTGCATCATTTGGACAAATTTTCAAAATTTGTTTGTGGTTAATAGTTAATTGTAATGCTATAATTTTAATTGAATAGGCAGATATCGCTTTTTAAGTATAAAAATGAATTATAACTACAGTACTGTATTTTCTGGAGTGAGTGAGTGAATATTAACGTCACACTGTTCAGCTACACGAGGGCTTTTGGCAACGGACCATGTAATTTTAAATCTTTATCAAGTGAAGTGGACGACACCTGAGCTGGCACCCCTTCTCCTAAATATCACACTACACCAACTTAGAAAGAATATTCTACCAATACTTAGCAAGAATATTGTTTGAAACCCACTCTTCCAAGATATATCTCGCAGCACGGGTTCTATGATGAGTATTTTGGCAGGGAAGGCGAATAGTTTTGTAGCAGATATTTCCTTTTCAGCGGATTGCAAAGATTATTATTTTTGCCTCGAAAAAATAGTTTATGTCAAAATTTAAGTGTCCTATGTTTTTGTATGTTAATGAAGACCTTAGAAAACGATTTGACTATTTATTTTAAGTGAAAGGTGTACATAATTAATTTTACAGTGGAATATCTTTAATTAAATTATTAGCTCTAACGGATTAAATTTCCCAAAGTGGAGTATTTTGTTTATGTTATCCCTTAATTTTCAATGTAGTGATCGAAAAAAAAATATTGTATGAAAGGAGCTGCAGTAAATCATTATGCGGTGGATAAAATATGATAGTGCCTCACTCCCCTACACGGCGGTTCTTGCAAAGCTCTAATAAAAATCGAGCTTTGAAAGTAACTAGACATTTGCCAACTTGACTGCATCGTCAACTGTTCGCTATTTTTCCATTGAATCGCAATTAAAATACAACGAACGGCGTTCCTTGCGAATATTACAATTTTAACATAAAATAAATACAACAGAAAGTAGTATTAATGTATTACACTTTCAGATATGAATTATTTAAACTATTTTAAGCGTTCATTACTCAAAACTTTTAGCAATGTGTTATTTTTGCTGAGCAGAGATCAGCTTAGGGAGGTATTTTCAAAAATCGACCCTCGGGAATGTTACGGGAGTTATAAGTAAAAAAAAACCCTTTTTATCAGCTATTAGATCTACATACTTGAACAAAGGTGTTTTTTCTTTCTTTTTTGTTTAGCTGATATATGCAAAAGCTTTTTTTTTGTTTAATTTGAAATTCACGTAAAATTAACTCATTAAAAACTTCTTTATCTTTCAATCTGTGTTGTTTAATTTTTCAGTTCACTCGTATGAAGAACGGGTATACCAGCTTGTACATTCATAAAGAGGATGAGAATTTCGACATAGAATACAAGGTTTAACAGTTATTTTTTATACTATTAACTACCAGCGATTTGGCTTTAGTTGACATTGCAGCATTTTTATGGATCATTTTAGTACTAGGAATGCGAGTAATGTTTTCTAACACGGCACTTTTCTTTCCTAAAAATTTCATAATAGAATCAAATGTTGGAACTTCTGCTGTTTTCAACGAAAGTTCGAATTGTTTTCTAGATTCTTTGTCGATTTTTTTGAAGAATTGTATTTATTTAAATTATATCTGTTAGATCATTCTGCTCATATTTCAAAACTTAAAGTGCTCTAATGTTTCTATTGACACAATACATTAAAGCGCGCAGTTCTTTGGCTGATTCTCTAGCTATAAATTTTTTCTTAATTAATTATTTCAAGGACATGAGAATCTATCAACTGCCGTTTGTTTTCGTAACGATCTTCTAATGCTTTAAAGAGAGAATCGAAACAATCGCTGGGCGATTCCTAGAGCTTTGCTTCTCCTTTTAGAGATGCTCGAAGGTAGTATAGTTTTTGCGAATCATTCAATTGCTCATTATTACTTATTAAATTAATAAATTGATTTTTGAAATTAGGAAATTCCTCTATTACACCAGAAAATTCTGGCAATGGAATTTGAGGTATAAGCGGATACTATGTTTACCATTTTCATTTAAATTAATTTTTACATTTTCAACATATTTTAAAAGAATACATAATTAGTTTGAGACCTACCTCTGTTGTCTCGATCCCTTGATTTATATCTTCAATGTCCAGCTGAAGGATTTCCAAGCTTTCGGAAGTTTCTATTTCACAATAATCCTCAGCTATTTTATCTAGATTGATCTGTAATTGTTCAATTTTTTTGAGTTTTATTTGGATTTCAGTGGCACTAGGTAAAACTATAACTAGGAAAAATAACTAAAACTGTAACTAGGTTTTCGAGGTAAAAGCCTCTAACCTAGTTAAAGTTCCTTTGATTGAATCTTTTAAACGATTCAATTTCTCTTCAGTAGTTACGTTGGAGTTATTTTTGTTTTCCGATTTTTTACCCATTTTCTTTGGCTTCGTGGGACTAATGTTTCGTCAATATTTGAGTGAACTGTAAACTGGTTAAAGAATAAAAAATCGGTCTTTTTCGCAACGCTAAGCTTACTTCAGTGCTTCTCAAACTTTCAATACTGGCGCCCCCCTTTTCAATCACAATTTTTATCGCGCCCCCCCTTATACATTAATAATGTACTGAATGCAATAATAATGCACTTTGACGCTAAAGCTACAATACGCGATCTTAATATTATAAACCATACAAATTAATATCATAAGCATTAAATTTTGTATACGTTACTTTTAAGCAATAAAAATAATAATTAATTAATAGGATAACTTTTATGTTACTTTTCCTTTCTCTAATTTTTAAATTGAACATATTGCAAAATAAAGTTGCTGCTTAGAAGACAAAATATAGATATCAGCTAAATATAGAAACAGAACTTAGAGGGTCAATTTCTAATCATAAGCATTCCTTATAAAAACTTTTCTTTGCAAGACAAGCCCATAGAAGTCGTTAATACTTATTAAACTTACTCTTAATTTAGTATTAATTAATTAGTTATAAAATACTCTGTGCAGCACTGATACATTAAAAGTATACCGGCTGAAGTGCCCGCTCTTTGCACGAGTTCATTTATAAGAAAATAAAACATTATTGATATTAGCTGAATTGTAAGGAGAGTAAAACTAAGTGCGTGACAATGTTTACAAAAACATAAAATGATTGCTCAAATTTTCATTAGTTTTAAGCGAATTGTAATATAAGCCACACAGATATAGCATTTATAATTGATGTTAAAGAATGAACAATAATATAAAATTCAGATGAAGAATATTGTATTATTTTTAATATTTAAAGCAAAAAGACTTCAACATGTTTTAACCCGGGAGCAGGCGCGAACTCGATACGGTCGAGCGGGGTTATTGAGTCACTCCAATCCTCTTTTTCTTTATAATTATTTTATTGTACACGATACAAATCGTGATTCCAGCGAATAATTTAATTAAGAGAAAGTAAACTTACCTACTTTCAAGGACTTTTGAATTTTTCTTCGGTAACAAATAAACATTTTTGTCAGAATTAACGATATCGTGTTCTGTGTGTCCCGCGCGACCACTTCCAGGTAAAAAGTGTATTCATTATGATAATATGTATGTTGCTGCTAAAAACAATTGGGTAAAACGTTTTTCGTTATGCTTTATATGTTTGAGATATGTTTATATGTATTATAAATCTCCTTTGCATGGAAAATAAATCTCCTTTGCATGGAAAAAGATTATCGCAACAGCTATAATGTGCAGGGTGGAATTTTTTATGTTCCTAAATTTTTTCAATTCTAGGTCTGGGATTTGTTTTTCTCTGAAAGACAGTTTGTAATAAAAATACTGGCTTAGCAAATCAAATAAAAGTTTTTTTATTTGGTTATAGGATCAAAGAAGCTAATTTTTCAGCGGATTGACTTAATAAGATTATTATTTTTTATTTTGTCCCGAAACAATAAAGTTTTTGTCGAAATTAGAGAAACACTGGCTTATTTAGTTAAGTTTTCAGCGGATTGTCTTATTTTTTCGTATGTTAGTGAAGTCCTTAGAAAACGATTTGACTATTTATTTTTAGTGAACGGTGTATATAATTAATTTTACAGTGGAATATCTTTAATTAATTTATTTGCTCTAACGGATTAAATTTCCCAAAGTGGAGTATTTTGTTCATGTATATCCCTTAATTTTAAATGTAGTCATTCAAAAAAAAAAAAAAAAATATTGTATGAAAAAAACTGCAGTAAATCATAATGCGGTTGGATATTGTATTAACGTGCATCGCGCCCCTACACGGTGGGTCTTACAAAGCTCTTATAAAGCTCGAGTTATAAAAGTAGCTAGGCATTTGCCAACTTTACCCTATCGTTAACATTTCGCTATGTTTTTTTTAATCGTCATTATAATTTAATAAACGGCTTTGCTTGCGAATATTACAATTCAAACATAAAATAAATACTACAGAAAGTAATATTAATGTACTATACTTTCAGATATAAATTATTTACTCTATTTTAAGCGTTCATTATGCAACACTTTTAACAATGTGTTACTTTTGCTGAGCAGAGATGAGCTTAGGGAGTTATTTTCAAAAATCAACCCTCAAGCGTGTTATGGGGAATTATATATACAAAAAATTCCTTTTATCAGCTGTTAGATCTACATACTTAAAATTTAACAAAGGTTTTTTTTTTGTTTGTTTAGCTGAGTTATGCAAAAAGCTTTTTTTGTTTAATTTGCAATTCATGTAAAATTAACTCATTAAAAACTTCTTTATCCTTCAATCTGTGTTTAATTTTTCAGTTCACCCGTGCGAAGAACGGGTATGCCAGCTAATATATATATATAAACTAGCTTCCTCTATAGACAAAAATTGCTTATGGGTTCGGAACCGCAACAAGATCGTTTTTATTAATAATCTTGCAGTCAATATCAAAGATTTGACGAAGTAACTTTTTTTCTCGGCTAATTAATTTTGTCTTGTAGGAGACAAACAAACAAAGCGAAAAGTTCCTGTCCGTAACATCCTATAAGTTTTTATTAAATAAAACTATTGTGTGTGTTAATGGGTGCAGCTCGGTCTACCAGTATATGTTTCCGCGTAAATTCTCTCTAGATGTGTTTACTCTTAATGCTTGATATTTTTTGTACATCTTTATCACATAGAATTTTCTAAA
>BMAU01001511.1:0-207151 GCA_019973935.1 Trichonephila clavipes
CATGCAGGAATTAGGTTAATTAAAAGTTGAGTTATACCTTTAGAAGACGGGGAAATAAACCTTTTCTCATTATTGGACGTTAGACTGGTGGTGCTGCGCAGGGCGCGGAAATGCGGTAAAGACGCGACGTGTTGAACAAGCAGTGGTTAGTAGGCCTCTGCCGAAAATTATTCGCCGGAGCTACGAAAGCTCACTAGATGGCGCTGCTTCGGGAATGCAGTAATAAATAAAATTGAGATTTATGGTCCTCTGAAAAGGATATGACTCAACCTTTTAACAAAATGTTTCAAAGGGAAAATCCTACAAAATCACCTTCTCCCTGACAGAACTGGTCTCTCAGCTCTTACAAAATGTTGAGAGCTAAAGTACTTTAAATACAAACTATTTTTAGTTACAACTATAAATTTGATGATTATTGGAATGTGGATGCAATAAAGACAAGTAATACGGTTCTTAAAGATAATAAAATAAAATATTACAGATGAAAAGATGTATACCTAATATTCACAATTCCGGACCTAAAATAAAGCATATAAAAACAAAATATTCTATGTTGTGATCTACAATTAACTAAACCAAAAAAAAATCCTTCGCATCAATAGAAAGATAATGAATAATACGAAAATATAATAAATGTTACCAGTGAATATAAAATGATTAATGGAAACGAGTGTTACCATAGAACATCTATTAATTTCTCAAGAGGGATATGAGAAAATTAAAAATAATAACAACAAATAAAAAAATTCAATTAAGCATAAAAAATGTTTCATCAAATCAGCTGAGGTGGTGGTTGAGTTCGGTCCTTCGTGCTGACCAACCTTTTCCACTTCATACCTATCCTTGAATTAACTTTTGTTACTTTGTAAGGGCCTAAGAACTTTGGTCTTAGTTTCAGTCCAGCTCCAAATTGGGTTCTTTGGATGGCTACTAAATCACCTTCTTTTTGTATAACGAAGCTTTCTTTCTTCTTCTGTTATACGTCTTTCTATTTTCAGACTGCAGGGTTTCGATGTTCTTTTTTTTTTGCATCGTTTCTTAAAAATTCGCGTTGTTCTAGTAATTCTTTCGCCATTTCTTCTAGAAGTAAGTCTTTGATTAGGATGTCTTCCTTGTTACGCATTTTGATTCCCACTAATAGTTCGAATGGTGTCCATTTTGTACTGCGACTTATAGTACTATTTAGTATTCTCTGTAATCTGTCGACGTATTTGTACCATTTCGTTGAGTCGTCTAATGATAGTTTGGTGAGAACTGGAATCAAAGTTCGATGAATTCGTTCAACTTGTCCGTTTCCTCGAGGAACACCTGTTGCTATTTGTAGATGTTGAATGTTTTCTTCATCACAGTAGTCGTTGAATAATTTTGAAGTGAACGCTGAACCTCTATCAGAGATAATTCTGATGGGATTACCAAAGGTTTTCTGCTGTTGTTTTAGTTTTTCGAGGGCACTTTCAGCAGACACAGTTTTGACGGGATATAGCCAAGTAAATTTGGTAAATGCGTCTACTACGGTGAAAATGTGTTGATAACTTTTGTTTGTGGAGGGTAAAGGACCAATGAAGTCAACATGGTACGTACTTAAAGGAATGCTTTCCTTAGAAATAGGATTCAAAACCCTTCCTTTTTGCCAGTTTTCTTATTAGCTAAGATACATGGAACACAATTAACTATTACTTTTTAACGACGTTGGATAAATTTGGGATAAAAATTCCTGTTTCACAATTTCTTCTGTTTTTCCTACTGAGAAATGACCATTTTCGTGAATCAATTTAATTAGTTCAGCTTGCATTGCTTTAGGGGTTACAATTAATTCTCGACCATTTAAGTACTTGTAGAGTATACCATTTCGCTCAAAAAATTCTTCTGATTCTTGCTTCTCTAGAAGTGATTTAAATGTTTGGATGTTGTCATCTTCCTCTTGTGCGTTTTTAAGCTTTGAAGTTAATGTATCATTGCATACCATCATTACGGGATATCGGCTAAGAGCATCAACGTGCTTCATACGACTTCCAGCTCTGTGCTCTATTTCATAATCGAATTCTTCTAATTGAAGCGCCCATCTGGCTATGCGAGTAATTAGCTCCTTTTTTTTGCATAGTCTTCTGAAATGCTGAACAGTCAGTTACTATTTTAAAGTGTTGTCCTAAAAGATAAACACGAAACTTCTTTAATGCGTTGATAATTGCTAGTACCTCTAATTCGTAGCTGTCATACTTTTCTTCTGCTGTATTTGTCTTTTTCGACATGTAGTAAACGGGATGTAACTTTCCATCTTCTGCTTCTTGTAACAAAATTGCGCCGTACCCTTGTTTACAGGCGTCTGTATGCAGTTCTGTTTTTCTTCCATACTTGTAAAGGTGCAAGATTGGGCCTTCGGACATGATTTTCTTCAATTTTTCAAATGCTTCTTTTTGTTGAGTCCCGAAAAAAAACAAAGAGGTTTTCTTTTCTTGTTAAATCGCTAAGTGGTTTAGCTATCTTTGAATAATCCTTGATGTACTTGCGGAAATATCCAGTTAAACCAAGAAAACTTTGTACTTGTTTTATTGTTGTTGGTTCTGGAAATTTTCGGACAGCTAGTGTCTTCGTGGGAGATGGTTTAATAGTTCCGCTTTCTACAATGTGACCTAGAAATTCAATTTTCTTTTTTAAGAATTGGCACTTCTTGAACTTAATTTCTAATCCGTATTTCTTTGCGACTTCAAAAATAATTTTAAGTTTTTCGAGACCTTCCTGTTCGTTTTTCGCTGGAATGACGAGATCATCTAAATAACTGATTACAATTCCTTTCCGAGTAAGATCTCTAAATATACTTGATACGTAGCGTTGGAAAACTCCTGACTTGTGCTTAGTCCGAAAGGAACTTTGTTGAATTCAAATTGTCCATCTGGGACGATAAAGGATGTATACTTTCTGCAATCTTCGTCAACATCGACGTGAAAGAAACCATTGCGTAAATCTAATGTAGAATATACCTTTGCTTCTTGCAAAGTGTCTAAAACATCTTCGATGATAGGTAACGGAAATTTATCTTTCACAAGCTTCTGATTCAATTTTCTGTAGTCAATGCACATTCTCGAAGATCCATCTTTTTTTTTTACCATTACGATTGGACTTGCATATTCTGAAGAACTCGGACGTATAATGCCTCGTTGAGCCATTCTTCTATCTGTTTGTTTACTTCTTTGTCTTTCTGTGAAAGCTAGTCGACGAGGGTGTTGACAGACTGGTTCTTCGTCTTTTAAAATAATTCTCATTGTGACGTCAGTAGATGCTGTTTTTTCTGGCTTGTAGTCTTGAATTAACTTTTCAAGTTCCTTCTTGATTTGACGATTTTCAACATGACGTAGGTCTAGTTCTTCTTGAAGATTTTCAGCAGATATTTGCATAAGCTGTGCATGATTCTCATATTTGTTGAATTTAACTCCTTCTTTAGTAAAACTTATCGATGCTTGTTCCAAAAGATCTGATCCAATAACTGCTTCGAATTTTAATTTATCAGTCGGTACAACATGCCAAGTTAACGAGTAATTTTCATCATCTATTTTGAACTTATGTTCAAAGGAACCGATAGTTGTCACTTGTGCTTCACCAATACCTGTGAGAAGCATCTTGTTCTTCGATAATTTTGTTGGATCCATTATTCTTCTGCTCGTGTTTTCTCGAAGCAAACTTACGGTACTACCACTGTCTATGAGCGCCGTGATTTTCACCTTTCCAAAAAATATCTCTTTAGTACGTAAACCTTCCTTAACGATGAGTGTGCAAGTTTCTTTTGGAGGTTCTTTGAATTTCTGCGATTTTGAATAGTTCGTCTGAGCATATATGCTTGGAAACATTGTGATTTGAGTGTTTCTCGTAATTTTTGTTGTAATACCCTTTCTGCGCGCTGTCTTGATATCTTTGAATAGATTCGTACTTGGTAACAGGGGCTTCGTAATGTTTGTTGTAATTCGTTGACGCTGGAAACTTCTTATCTTTCCTGTTATACTCGAATTTTCCTGGTGCTTCATACCTGCGATTCTTTTCTGTGGATTTGAATTCTGGTTTCTTCACATTTGGACTGCTAGATTTTTGTTTCAGAGTCCTTTTGAAGTCTTCTCTCGAATTCTTCTAGTTTTTCTGCTAATTGAACAGGGGGGAGTTCATATTTGCCCATTCATCAAGATAATATTCTTTAAATTCAAAAGGAGTTTTTCGTTTGAGTTGATCTGTTATGATTAGATCTGATAACTTGTTGAAAGTATCTATCTTCAATCCATCTATCCATCCGTTGAAGTAAGTGTTTAACTCATGGTAAAAATCAATCCATGTTCTTTCAGGTGCTGTTTGGTGAGTGATAAATAGTTGTCGAAACTTTTATGGAGTTAGTTTAAAGCGTTTCAGCAGTAAATCTTTAACGTGTTCGTAAGAGTTAGCTTTATCGTCAGGCTCTCTCGCTATGATGTGAGATACTTGCGTCGGTAACAAGCCTAACAGATGAGAAACCCAGTTTTCTTGATCAATATTCAATCTCTGCGCTTGACGTTCAAATAATTTTAGATAAAGACTGATGTCTTCTTTCAAATCAAAATGATGTATAAACTTTGAAATTTCTTTGACGAGAAATTTAGTATCACTTTCTTTGGATGTATCAGCGCCTAACTTGGATTGTGTTTGATTCTTAACTTTTCCAACTCAAATTCATCTTTGCGTTTTTGCTCATCTAACCTCAATTGTTCGAAGCGTAATTTTTTTCTCGTTCTCGTTCTTCAATGCGTAATTTTTCTTTTTGCTCTTCAATGCGTAAATTTTCTTCTCTGGCTTTGCGATCCTCAACAATCGTTGAATGTATGTTTTTGGTCAGTTCTTCGTCATAATTTTCACTACCAATAATTAGATCTTTGAGTGTGGCGATGGTCATAGATTTATCGAATTTTAAATTTAATTCCGTGGCTAAGACAAATAAATCTTCGCGTCGACCTTTGCCAAGATACGCCATTTTAAAATTTAAATTTAAGTTTAGATAGTAACCAAAGGAATAAACAAAATTGTTACGCGTTCAAACAAAAACAATGATGTTGCTATTGGCAATTCTCGTTTGCATTTACAAAAATTCTCAAGTTAAAATGATATTGCATCAAAATACACTAAATATACATTGAAATATTCAAATTCTATTCATTTAGAAATATTTTAAACCAGTAACGTGTAAAGACAACAGTGCGAGCTAAAATACGTAATGCTTAATTTAAAGTAGTCAAATCATTAATTTCAACTAAAAACAAAACCCTTTTTTTTTTTAAAAACCATTTGATATATCAGTTATCTCATTTCGTTATAATAAATGCAAAAAGAATTTGAAAGAAAAAAATAAATTAATATAAATCTTGTTTAGGAACTGTGATTAAATTTATTGTGATATGAAAAAGTTAATCATTTAAAGTTCTTTGCTGAAAAAAGCAAACAATTAGAAGTTAGTCACTTAAGAAAAATCTCATATATATTTTTTATTACACCAATAAAAATAAAATCTTTTTAGGATCTCTTCAGAACATTCTAAGGATAAACACATGTTTCAATAGAAAGCATAATAATTCTGTCAAAAATGAACTCAAAATACTTATATATTGAATGATAAAATACACCATTAAAAATAAGATTATACATGATCTTTCATCAATTCTAAAAAACATAGCATATTCTTTCAAAATATATTTCTGGAATACTCGTAAAAAATAATTAATTACTAAACAGCTGCAAGAGAAATGTTACACTATATGAGTCATCGAAATTACGATTGCATCGAAACGGAAAATGTTTAGGAATGGGAAGACATTAATCTCTTAGTTCAAGGTCGATGACGTAACTAAAGAAATGGAAACTTTTCATAAAATGAAATGCAATTCGTTAATAAATGAGATACAAATAAAAACTTGAATATTACGTACGACTTTCTTAATATTTTAAAAGATATACTTGTAGAAAATTTTAATTGATACGATTTCTATACACAAATAGAAAAATAGTATTTCAGAAAAACACACATATTTAAAAATATAAATTACTTCATGAAATCGACTACAACAATTTTTTTATAAGTAAATTAACACTTGCTCACGTATTCTTTTTGAAGATTCCCTTTTTTTTTTGTTGAAAACGAAATAAAAACAGTTCACACCTGATACAGTTGACGACGTGTTTATGATAATCTTGAAAACAAACTTCAAAGGCTCCTGGATGTGTTCACTGGACTTGTGAAACTCTTGTAGTTGTTGTACACGGCAGAAAATAACGTGGTTTCGGCGAGCGATCTTGTAAGATCTTGAGTTGTGACTTGTTGACTCCGGGAGTCGTTTTATTCACCTAAATGTTAGTATGTTATGAGAGGCAATCCGCATTTTCGATTCAGTCCGTTTGTTATTTTAGGCGTGCAGCCAAAAATGGGGGTTTTTTAAAGAAGAAGAGGGTTAGAAGGTTATCAACTTATTATTTAGAGAAGATTTTCGAAATCAAATCCCAGGCGATCCCCCAATTATTTCTGTGGGAGTCCGAATAAATCTTCGAATAAAAATCAGACTCTTCAGAAGGCGGGATTTTAGATTGGCGAGGTGGCTTGTCTAGGGGTAAGTATTTAAGGGTGAGTGATGAATTAATTGAATTAAAGTCATTTAAACACAGATACTTCATTTAAGTTAAAAAAGAATTTATTTAAAGTTAAAGGAAATATTTACAAAAGGGATATTTACAAAGAGAAAGACATGCAGGAATTAGGTTAATTAAAAGTTGAGTTATACCTTTAGAAGACGGGGAAATAAACCTTTCTCATTATTGGACGTTGGACTGGTGGTGCCGCGCAGGGCGCGAAAATGCGGTAAAGACGTGACGTGTTGAACAAGCAGTGGTTAGTAGGCCTCTGCCGAAAAATTATTCAAGCCGGAGCTACGAAAGCTCACTAGATGGCGCTGCTTCGAATGCAGTAATAAATAAAATTGAGATTTATGGTCCTCTGAAAAGGATATGACTCAACCTTTAACAAAATGTTTCAAAGGAAAATCCTAAAACACACACACACACATATATATATATATATATATATATATATATATATATTATGGTTGAAACTTAAATAAATGAAAAAAACTCTTTTACTTTTTTCCGTATTTGTTTATTTATTTATTTTTATGTTACACAATACAAGGAATGATAATTAAAATAAAATTATGTTATACCATTAAATATATTAAAAGAAAAAAAGTTAAGCATTAAATTATACAAGATACGATCATTCTCTCTAAGTCAGGCATGTCAAACTCATATGATATTGCGGGCCACATGATCTATTTTATATTAAGTCGGGAGCAGCATGCTCTCAATGCTAAAAAAATTAATAAAATACTATTTGTAGAATGATTATAGTATGCATTTATTAGACTCAATGTCAAGGGGTTTTTTAATTTAAAAAACGAAAATGAAAGTTATAAGAAATTATTATATAAGAATTTAAGGTTACCCAAACTTTAAAATGCTTCAAATTTTGCATTTTTTTAAAAAAATTAATCTTAAAAAATAAAGGAGAGGGATAGATAAATATGTGCGTTTCACCTACATATTTATCTAATAAATTAATCCAAATAATGGTATAACATCATGCAAGGATAGTGCTCAAAGTGAAGTATAAAAGTAATAAAAAGTTAATGTATAAAATATTAGTGTTTTATATGGAAGATACTGTGAATCGTAGATGACACATGTGTTTGCGAAGCTTACAAAGAAATCTAAACAGCAATAATTTAAAATTGAAAGAGAGAGAGAGAGAGAAACAAAGGCTATATAAAATAAAGCACACTAATCCTACTGAATTTAAATACTTGTTTTTAAAATCATGATGAAAAATATCCTTATTTTTCATTTTCTAACGAGTTTGTGTGTGGATTCCATACAGTTTCTGAAAATCTACTTTACCTATAGCACTCATACCTTGCGTGTTACAAAATTTAATTATTTCCAACACAATGAATACTTTTTTAAAAATAAACATTTTAAACTTTTAGATATTGCACATTATCTTCATAAAAATTATTAAATAATATTTAAATCATAAAATTAAACTTTTTAAAATTTTTTATTTTATTTACATTTATTGTATATAATCAGTGGCGCACACATGGGGGGGGCCTGGGCGTCAGGACACCCCCAAAGCCCTTGATTTTTTTCCGATTGATTATAATTCTAAATATATAGTACGTAAAATTTAATTAAGTTGTTGTCGTGTGTTTATTACTGGGATACATACGAAAGACACGAGATAGATGAACAGAGACATATAACACAACCACAGAAGAATACAGATTTTATAACAAACGATGATCCCAGCATATAACAAGAAGGTGGGTGCGCTGCTGTTCCTTTCGAGACGGGAATCCATTTCAGGCGAAAGACCGACTTCTTTCCCGGAGAAGATACAACCAAGTCTTACTCGGGATTCGAACCCGAACCCACTCGTTTACAAGCCGAGGGTCTTAGCCACCATACTGGCTGGGCGACATTTAATTAAGTATTTGTTATTAAGGATTAATTTTATTAATTAATGCTAATTATATATTCAATGATTAGTTTTTTACTGTGTTTTGTTCCCGAAAATCGACAAAATCAAAAGGGGCATGATACAAGAATGGTGAATTTTAGATCCCGGACCCCCTGAAAATCTCTGTGCGCTGCTGTATAGAATGATATGTTAACAAGCACTACAAAGTTTAAAAGTTATATTCCAGTAAACTTTATGCAAGTTGTACCTAATGTTAAGTACATGAACGAAAAATATGATAGCTATTAATTGCTCACACAAAACTATTTATACTTATAAATGTGATTTTTTTACATACACAGAGGCACATAAGTATACATATATTACGGCTTAAAATAAGTTTATTTTTACCCGCCAAGAACGTCCCGGTCCCAATATTACTTTTTAGAAGATGTTTGGTACCGTTTTTCATAAAGCAAATCATCAAAGTTTGGTTGAATAGGCTAAGCTGATGCGATCTTTACAATTGATAATAAATGTTTATTGGTTAACCTTGACCTTTCTGAATTTTTGTTGTTTTTCTTAAAGAAAATAATTGCTCGAATAAATAAATACTTCCGAATATAGCCATTATACGCATAAAAAATGGCAACATCTTAGGAAATCGATCTACTGATAAATGTGTAAAAATCTGGAATGCCAACTTCCATACATTTTTGCTTCAGCAAAGAATCACATTGATCTCAATCGATTCCATTTTTGTAAATTTTCATCAACAAGTTCGATGTCGATAGATAGAGGTGAAGCAAAAAGACGAAATTGTAATTCACAGCTTTTGAAATCGGAAAATATTCGATCGAATTCTAACAATTTAATTTGGTGAGCATATCTGTAAATTTTAATTTAGGGAATTTAATGAATATAAATTGGCAGCTTTCAAAGTGAGACAGGTTTTCTTTTTCTATTTGTTTTCACCAAAGAAATAATTTTTGTTTAAAAGCGTTAATGTTATCAAGTAGTGTTGTAACAAGATTATTTTTGCCTTGAAGCTTAAGATTGTTGATGAGGGTGACATATGATATCAACTGAGAAGGCCAGGTCCCGTAGCCATTGTCCATCTTTTTAGTTCTGCACATTGGTATTTTTTTTTGTTTCTTAGAAAATTATGAATAAAAATAAATAAATAAAAGTGGCCAGCTGAGTGATATTTCGAATATCTGTACTTTCATCAATTGCAATCGAGTAGGCTTGAAATGCTGATATTGTTGAATGACGCTGATCCCTCAAATTTTCGGCTATTTCATCAACTCTGCTAGCTACAGAATTTCGACTTAAGCGAACACTTTTAAGTTTTTTTTAAATTTGTGCTGGACATAATACTTCCACCGCTTTGATTAAGCATTCACTAATAAAATCACCTACAGTAAATGGTTTCCATCTGCTTGCTATTAAATGGGATACCATCTAACTTTTACAGCAACTGTATTGTCTTCAGAAAATTTAGTAAATACATTTTGTTGCTTTCGAAGAGTTGATTTCAAATCCGCCAATTTTTCTTCACGAAATTTTGAAACGTATTAGTCATAATTTGTTTTGTGATTTGTGTCAAATCGCCTTTTAAAATTATACTCCTTAGAAACTGAAATAGAGTTTTTGCAAATCAGGCATAATATTTTGTTCTTGTTTCGTACTCAAAATATTACAGTTCCCGTTTTTCTTGAAAATGCAACGTTCATCTTCAATTGATCTTTTTTTTTTTTTACTCATTGTAGTTGAAGTTTGGTTTTTTATTATTAAATAAATTTTAGAATAAATCCACTTTACCAAAATCCACTTTCATCTGCAAACGATTGAGCAAACTCTGTCCTTTATCTTGCGTTTCGTCTTGCGACTGCATTTGACAACGCTCTTGGCTTCTCGCTGATTGGATACTCTTACGACAGAGAAAGAGAAATACAATTCGCACACGCGATAAATTATGATGCTATCAGTTAAGTTATAAAAATGTCCTAATGCTCTCCAATTCCAGAAGGGGCTTTAATGGACACTCCTTCTGCCCCCAGGAAGTGCGAAGTCACTTACCAAAAGGGGATTTAGGCTATGAGAACAGTTTAGAAGAGGGAGAACGACTCGTATCGTGTAGTTAACCTCATGAACTTTTAGTGAAACCGCATTACATTGTGTGAGAAATGTAGTTTATTTAGTCCACTAAGAAATTGCTCTCTATTTTTTTAAAAATAAGAATAAGTAACAAGTAAATATGTTGTAAATTTTAAAAAGTTCTCCTCTAATAATTTTTAAAAATGAAGAAAAACTTTAAAAGCTCGATATTTAAATATTTTTTAAAAGTCATGGCGGACCGCGTGTTTGACATGCCTGCTCTAAGTAATATGCATACAAAGTGAAAACATTTGTTGGGAATCAATATTTGTTGGGCAGGTGGGTTATAATGACTGTAATGGTCGAAGCAATACTTCAATACAGAAACCATATACATATTTCATTATTTTTTCTCTCTTCTTCTTTTCTTACATGTTTATATTCCGTGCATCAAGCTCAATTAGAATTGTAATTATATTAAAATTGTGCGAAGACATTTATGAGAATTTCTCTTAGAATATTATTTACGTTTATATTTTATTACTAACCGTGGGTTATATTTATTACTTCGCTGATGTTGTATGAATATATACTATTTATATATATGAATTATATTAATATCTAAGTTCGAGTATTAAGCGTTTGATTGTATATATATCTTTTATATATATAACTTTCACATCTTAATTTAAAAATAACAGGAACTTCAATTTCTTAAAGTGAAGTAGAATTATCTTTTACGCTCCCCTCCTCCCCACGTAGATTTCCTTAAAACCCATTTTTATTGGATCTCTACTCAATGAAATAAATATGCTTGCCAAATTTCAAGTCTAAGTCTAATAGTTCAAAAACGGAATTTTTGTTTATTAATAAGATCCAGTAACCACCCTTGAGAGTTGATTTCCATGCAACCCGCTCTTAGTGGATTTCAATTCAACAAAAGAAATGTGCATACCAATTTTTTTTACTGTAGGTGTAGTAGTTCGAAAACGGGAATTTTTTTTCCCTATATGCCTCAGAAACATCCCACTCCTCCCCCCTCCCATATGAGTCGATTTCCTTGAAATCCGTTCTTAGCGGATCTGTATTCAACAAAGGAAATATGCTTACCAAATTTTAAGTATGAGGATACAATAGTTCAAATACATGAATTCTTATCAATAACGCCCTTTAATCCCTCGCAACTCACTTGGGGGTCGATTTTCGCAAAACCCGTTCTTAGGAGAACTCTACGCTAGGAAAGAGATATGCCTGCCAAATTTTAAGTCTATAGGTCTAATTATTCCAGAGATATCGTGATGAGTGGAAGTCTCTTTTCTCCTTTATATACGAGTTTATAGATTAATAAAACATAAATGGAACTAATATCCAGATTTTTTTTATAAATCTTCAATATACTCATGTTTTACTTTCAAATACACATGAATATATACATACATATGAGTGGAGGAGGGGGCGAGAGTTGAAAATCTTACAAAAAAGCAGGTTTTAGAAGTAATTTGATATTTTCAAAAGCCAATTATAGATATAAATCCTTCGGACGAAAAAAAAATTTACTTCAAAGATATGCTAGTCGACATTCCAGTAATTTATTTTCAAAAATAATATCCCTCCATTGCCATGAGAAAAAAATAAAATTACCTTCATCAGTTGCCGTTTCTTTCAAAAACTATGTTCATATTTTGTACGTTTATCACAGGGCTTTATAAACTACATTTGTTTGGATCTGATTCTTTTTTAGTTCACATTTTATTTACTTATAAAACGCTAACAAGAATTATATTATATACAAGTGCCTTAATTCAGAACCAAGCTAAAAAGTATGACATTTCTGGATTTCTGATATAAACATAATGAGTCAATTTAAAAAAAAAAGGAGAAAAAAGTTATCCAAGTCTCATACACATTGCTGCAGTGCTCTTTAAATAGGGAACAGAAAAACACGAGAACACCCTAAAGAGTTATAAATAATTTACGAAGTTTAATGAGATAACACTGGAAAAGAAAATTTGGTTTTAATTGTGAAATCAACTGTGATAAATGCCATTTTCATGTGCGTGTGTTTCAGGTTCTTTCTCCAAATTTTTTTGTACTTAATTATTTTGTGATCTCTAGTTCACAAAATAACCTTCAATCACCATAAAATCCAGCGTATAACGCGCACTTTTAACTTAAAAAAAAGTAAGATCGAATTGAACGGTTGCGTATTATACACCGGGTATAAAAATGAGAGCTTTAAAAAAATAATTTTTTTAAAAAGATGAGAGCATAAGAAAATAATTTGGCTCCTACATGTATCGAAATACTGTTTCTTTGAAAGAAGTAACATTCCTTATGAGCTTTACGGGTTGTAGTTCTAAAAGTATCTATCTATCTATCTAAAAGTATCTATCTATCTATCTAAAAGTATCTATCTATCTATCTAAAAGTATCTATCTATCTATCTAAAAGTATCTATTTATCTATCTAAAAGTATCTATCTATCTATCTATCTATCTAAAAGTATCTATCTATCTAAAAGTATCTATCTATCTATCTAAAAGTATCTATCTATCTATCTAAAAGTATCTATCTATTTATCTAAAAGTATCTATCTATCTATCTAAAAGTATCTATCTATCTAAAAGTATCTATCTATCTAAAAGTATCTATCTATCTAACTAAAAGCATCTATCTATCTATAAAGTATCTATCTATATCTAAAAGTATCTATCTATCTATCTAAAAGTATCTATCTATCTATCTATCTAAAAGTATCTATCTATCTATCTAAAAGTATCTATCTATCTATCTATCTAAAAGTATCTATCTATCTAAAAGTATCTATCTATCTATCTATCTAAAAGTATCTATCTATCTATCTAAAAGTATCTATCTAAAAGCATCTATCTATCTATCTAATCTATCTATCTATCTAATCTATCTATCTAAAAGTATCTATCTATCTAAAAGTATCTATCTATCTATCTAAAAGCATCTATCTATCTATAAACTATCTATCTATCTATCTAAAAGTATCTATCTATCTAAAAGTATATATCTATCTATCTAAAAGTATCTATCTATCTAAAAGTATCTATCTATCTATCTAAAAGTATCTATCTATCTATAAAGTATCTATCTATATCTAAAAGTATCTATCTAAAAGTATCTATCTATCTAAAAGTATCTATCTATCTAAAAGTATCTATCTATCTATAAAGTATCTATCTATATCTAAAAGTATCTATCTATCTATCTAAAAGTATCTATCTATCTAAAAGTATCTATCTATCTATCTATCTAAAAGTATCTATCTATCTATCTAAAAGTATCTATCTATCTATCTATCTATCTATCTATCTAAAAGTATCTATCTATCTAAAAGTATCTATCTAAAAGCATCTATCTATCTATCTAATCTATCTAAAAGCATCTATCTATCTATCTAATCTATCTATCTAAAAGTATCTATCTATCTATCTAATCTATCTATCTAAAAGTATCTATCTATCTAAGTTATCTATCTATCGAAAAGTATCTATCTATCTATCTAAAAGTATCTATCTATCTATCTATCTAAAAGTATCTATCTATCTATCTAAAAGTATCTATCTATCTATCTAAAAGTATCTATCTATCTAAAAGTATCTATCTATCTATCTATCTATCTAAAAGTATCCTATCTATCTATCTAAAAGCATCTATCTATCTATCTAAAGTATCTATCTATCTATCTATCTAAAAGTATCTATCTATCTATCTAAAAGTATCTATCTATCTAAAAGTATCTATCTATCTATCTAAAAGTATCTATCTATCTAAAAGTATCTATCTAAAAGTATCTATCTATCTAAAAGTATCTATCTAAAAGTATCTATCTAAAAGTATCTATCTAAAAGTATCTATCTATCTATCTAAAAGTATCTATCTATCTATCTAAAAGTATCTATCTATCTATCTAAAAGTATCTATCTATCTATCTAAAAGTATCTATCTATCTATCTAAAAGTATCTATCTATCTATCTAAAAGTATCTATCTATCTATCTATCTAAAAGCATCTATCTATCTATAAAGTATCTATCTATCTAAAAGTATATCTATCTAAAAGTATCTATCTATCTAAAAGTATCTATCTATCTATCTAAAAGTATCTATCTATCTATCTAAAAGTATCTATCTATCTAAAAGTATATCTATCTAAAAGTATCTATCTATCTAAAAGTATCTATCTATCTAAAAGTATATCTATCTAAAAGTATCTATCTATCTAAAAGTATCTATCTAAAAGTATCTATCTATCTAAAAGTATCTATCTATCTAAAAGTATCTATCTATTTATCTAAAAGTATCTATCTATCTATCTAAAAGTATCTATCTATCTATCTAAAAGTATCTATCTATCTATCTAAAAGTATCTATCTATCTCTCTATCTAAAAGTATCTATCTATCTATCTTGTTCTAATTTTCAGTCGTTAATAAAATACTTTCTATTCATCCATTCAAGTTCAAAAACATTTTTTTCACTTTTTTGTGGATGACACTTGATGTTAATACATTTTTTCAAATATTAATTCATTAATTAAATTTTATTTTTTTAATTTTAAATTTATTTTGTGTTACTTTTTTTTTTTTTTTGTCGAAGTTACAACTGGTACAACAGATGGCGCCAGTACGTTTTTCAGCGAATTAGGAATTGACTTTAAAAAAAATTATATTTCTTGTTTACGAAAGCTTGAAATAATACTTCGAATAAGTCGGAACTCACTTTCTGCCATCTAGCCACTTTTATCTGACTTTGTCCTGCCTCTAGTCTTCCAATAGCTTGCCATCGCAGTTCTTCAGTCAAATGAGGCGTGGAGGTCATTGTTACAATTTCGCTATACCAGATTTCTAATCTCAGGCACTCAACGATAATTGCAGCCTTGCTCTGACATCCCTTTTTATGCTCCTCGCAAATGAAGTATTCAGACTGCATCGCCACTATTTTGCATAATGTGATATTGTATAGAGAGATCTCCTTTTACTTACCAACACATTCAAATTTCATTGACTTATTTTTGGGTGAGTTATCGCTATATTTTTGTGATTTTTTCCTTTATTTATGATATCCAGTGTAGTTGTAATATTTCCACTGATTCTTAATAAGGTTGTTATAATGGAAAATAATTTGATACAGAAATAACAATCTTAGATAAGTACTTTCAGCCTGTCAAATATTTAAATGTTTATTTAAATGTAATTAGTTTTTTAGAAGCCAGTACTGTTTTTTTTTTTTTCAAATAACTTATGGAAGCAGTATACTGAAGAGCCACATGTGCTTCGCGAGCCACGATTTGACACCTTTTTTTCCTCCAAACCTTGAATCGATTCAATGGTACCTTTCCTCGCATAACATTCCAGAGATAAATTTATTTAAATAACTTCACATGCATATCCCAAACCCACTTTCTCAAATTCCGAACCGACATTTCCCGGAATAAATCTGCCATTACAAACGACGAGTCAATGACCGCCTCTCGCATACTAATTCTTCGATATATGCTCAAGGTGTTTCGTGTATCAATGCTCATTTCCTATATCGTAATCGGTATCGTCAATTCACCGGTCGCAGTTGTCACAGACTTAAATACGTTAGAATTTGAGGACGTTTTGTGGGCAGTGCATCACCATGGCAACAAATCGGCATCCTAAGTTAATTCTGGGATAATTCATGGGCATAATTAAAGGTTTCTATTTGATGACTCCTCTGAATGAGGAGTTTATGATAGATTAAAGAGGAAAGGACATGCAGTAGTCTGTGTTCCGGGAATGTAATTTTTTATGAGTCACAGCAAAGGCCGGACAATATTGAGTAATGCTCCACGATTCGGGCGGTGGTTTTCTTGATTAAAGTGCGCTGCGGTGAAACAAACAACAACGGGGCGGTATTTTTTGATAAATTGAAGAAAGAAAACATGGCGAATAATGTATAACTGTTAAGACATACACTAGATGGATCAAAAATTTTTTCAGAATTTCAAAGCCTTCCAATTGTGAAAAGATATTCTATGGTATATAGATGAACTGAAAAAAAAGAAAAAGTGTGTGTGCTTATGACCACACGTGATAGAAGTGATAACTTCAAATTTTAATGTTATTTCAGGAATTAGTTAGGTGAATAAAAACAAGGGGATATTAGTATTATCCTATAAAATAATTTATTCATATGTCTGTACTCAAAAAGTAATATTTTTGTGCAAAATATACAATCATATTTGGCAATTAAGTGTATTCTAAGGAGGAAAGAATATGTTTATGGTAGCTGAAATAGGTTATAAATCCTTTAGATTCAAAATTTTATTTAAATAACTTTAAAAAACTCCGTCAAGCGTTGTTGCGTACTTCCTCGTGCTTCATTTGAATCAATTGACATAATTAAATTGAATTTTGATTTTAAACGACCAACTAAAGGTTTTGTTTTGTCTTTTGAAAAATCTACTTTAAAATTCCCACTTAAAATCATAGGTAATTTGTTCAGAAGATCCGATCTGGCTTTGTGAATTTTGGTTGTAATTTAACAATATTCAATTCTATCCATGGATTAATTTAAGCAAAGGAATGATAAAACTGGTAGTTGATTGGGAAGAGAGAAATCCATGTCAAAACCTTTATAAAGGGATTTAATCAGAAGATTTATATCACCTAATCTCTGGCTTATACTTGCTTTTTTGTCATTGTTTGGGAGTTTTGTACAAATATATCCAGTGCTGCTGCAAGGAAAGTCTTCTCTTTAATTATATTTTGTTTTCTTGTATTTAAATTATTTAATGTAACTTTTTCTTAATACCTGTATACTTAATTTTGTTATTTTAAATTGTTAATTATTTTAATTTTCTTTTAGATTCAAAGTATATTTAAGTAAAGTGATTAATAGAACTATTTGTACATTACCATTCCGATTCGCTTACAAAAATAGATTTTTATTTTTAAGATCATTGCAATATTGCTAATGATAATTATACTATTTACTTAGTTCTATAAAAATCTGTCCTTTTCTACATTTTATGTTTAATTTTAGTATAGAGGAATCCTCTTTTTTCTTTAAACCTATTTTTTAAAAAAAAAATATTACGTTTCATTTTTATGCTTCAACAAGGATTAGAAGTTTCCCGCATTTATTTCTTGTAGGAAAGAGGTCGCGGGGGGGGAGCCCCACGGAGATCGAAGCTAGGAATTTTACTATTACGGCGTATTGGTGGGGGGAGACAAACTACCCCGTTTCAGAGTGGCGGGGAGAAATGTTCCTCCTTTCCTTTTTTAGGGGTGTGTATATCCCGGATGACCTTGTACGAGTCGGATTTCCGACTCGAGATGAAATCAACCGAATAAGCGTTACATTCCCGAGCGTGACGTTCAGTCAATTTCACTCACCAGCAAATCGCGACAATAGAAGTTATCACTACAAAAATTAATTTTTGTGTTAATACTGCCACAAGGAAGTAAAGTTTAGGTACTTGAAGTTTTTTTAATGATAAAATGCAATGGTTCTATTCAAGATTCGTATTAATCCTCAAGGGTAAATATTTTCTATGACGTTATATGAGTATAAAACCTCTTTCTGTAAGGGGAAGCATGATTTATATCCATGAAGGTTACTATTTAAAGACAATTGAAGAGGGAAGTAGGAGGGATAATGATTTTTGTCATACGGAGTCCAAGAAGTTAGAGAAATTCATGTTGAAAAAGGCCATGGGTTCGAGTTGAAAGACACGACGCATCATTCTTGGACTTGCATTATTGCAAAAGAATCTTCGTTGATAAGTATATTTAGATTACTATTTAACCTGATGGGTGATATATTTAGATTACTATTTAAATTGATGGGTGATATATTTATATAGATTACTATTTAACCTGATGGGTTCCCATAGCTCAGATCGAATTTAGATAGTGATTAGATAGTGGTAATAAAATATTTGTTTTTAAGAAAATGTCTCATCCTCTGGTGAGCTATCACGCTTCAACAGGCGAGAGTTCGTTTCAGAATCGAACTGTTTCAAATATTTCCTAAAGTTTTCCAATCCTAGTCATATTGGTAATCGGTTTGGAATGCCACAGCTACAAGGTTGCCAGCCCCTGATTCAGTCGAAAGGTGGTAGTCGGTCTGCACATAGGTTTGTGAGATTGTGAGGCACACACATTTATTTGTTACAGGTAAACCATTTGACAGAGTGTATAATATAAATTCTGTAAGATCAGTTCTTAGTTAGAATTTGAACTCAACAAAAGAAACATGTTTATCAAATTTCGTTATTGTAGGTCTAGTAGTTCGAAAAAGGAAATTTTTTGTATGTTCGGCCCAGTAACTCTCCCGCCCCCCTACCATGGCAATCGATTTCTGTAAATTCAATTCTTATCGGATCTTTTTTATTTTACAAAAGGATCCTGCTTTCCAATTTGTAAGTATATGGATCAAACAGCTCAAAAAATGGAATATTTATCCATAAAGCCTCTTAACCCTCGCAATCTACTTCAAGGGTTGAGTTTTGAAAATTTGCGCCTAAGGATCATGCCTGCCAAATTTCAATCTCTATTCAAAAACGGGATATTAATCTCTGACTTCCCCCTTTCGAGTATCCTTTGCAAAATCTCTTTTATAGCGTATCTCTGCTGTATAGCTATCTGCTTTTATAGCGTATCTCTGCTATGTGCCAAATTTTAAATCTATGTATAGGTCTAATACACTCTATAACAACAACAACAACAAATGATGCACCAAGAAGGAGTTGCTCTATTGTAATGAAATTTTGTATGCAAAAACATTTGTACGGAACATGCAAACGATTAAAATTTTGTGTCCAAAGAATGAATAGCGGGAGCTATAGCGCATCGGAACTGCACACTCAGCAGGTGTCTATAAGAAACGATTCTCAATCTAATGGTGAAAATTTCAACTGCATTGCAATTTAGGATACCTTTCACCGACTGAAAAATCCCTCGCCCCAGGATTCCAGTTCATTACGAGCAACTCTCAAACTTTGAAAGAGGTCGTATCATTGGATTGAAAGAGGCAGGTTTTGGGAAAATCGGAGAATCGCTCATCATAAGGTTTGAAGCGAAGAGGTCATTAGAAGATGCTGGCAAGAAGGGGTGGACAATGGCAGATTTCAGCGTCATGAGGGTAGCGGTTGACCTAGAGCCACAGCAGATCGGAAGGACAGATTGATTGTCATATCACCTGTCACAGCGCCTGATTCATCGTTATCAGCCACCAGCCGTACGAACCGCATACGAGTGTCCACCATGACCATTCACAGACGCCTGATAGAGCGAAATTTACGCTCACGCCTGTCAAACCAGATTGCAATAGTACTTGACTCTATGAGGTTGAAATCCTGTTGACAGGAGACCTATAGCGTTTAGCGACGGATCCCGCTTACAACGGTGTCCTGACGATAATCGAAGACGTGTCTGGTGACGCCCAGGACAACGTGCTTATCCTTCTTTCACTATTGCACGCGACACAGGCCCTCAAACAGGAGATATGGTGTGGGGCGCAATTTCTTTTAACAGCCGGGCCCTTTTGGTCGCCATTAAAGGCACACTTACAGCACAGCGGTACGTCGAAGACATTTTGAGCACTGTTTTGTCACCGTTCTTTTCGCCTTACTTTTCAGCAAGGTAATACCAGACCACATGTGATGCTATGAGCTATCTTACAGCTTGTCAAGCACTTCTTTGGGTAGCCAGATCGCCAGGTTTCTTTCCAATCGAGCATGTCTGGGATATGATGGGAAGGCGACTGCATCTAGCAGGAATGTTGATGACCTGGCGTGACAATTGCAACAAATTTGGCAAAAAATAACACAGGAGACCATCAAGGTACTTTATGCCACGTCGTGAAGCCCTTACATCCAGAGTGGAGGTGGGTCAACATCTTATTGGGCCCGTTACTTTGTAACAATGTAACTCTGAAATAAATCCTTTTCTATTCTGTATATAATCTTTCTACCCAACAATATTTATCTCTATCGGACTACTCGTTCTTGGTGCGTCGGGTTTTTTGTTATAGAGTGTAGTTCAAAACTCCATAAAAAGAACAAGAGTACCAAATTTCAAGTCCGTAGATGCAGTAGTTTCGGAGATAACGATGAATGAGTGAGTGATTTGCTTTTTCCTTTATATATATATGTAAGGATCTACTGCCTGCACCTGGCAACAGGTCGAACGAGACACACGATATAGAGAGGAAGACCTGGCAACGACAGGGGAGAAGAGTCGGAACAAGGAGAGAAAGGAGAGTGGTGGCGCGAAAAACGTGGTCGGATAAAGGAGTGACGGCTGGACGATGTATTGTAATCTTGTAGCATCTTAATATATTCTTTTTTTTTTTTTTTTTTAAGAAATGTCGCATAGAAGGTGTGGAATAAAACAGAGGAACAAAATCCTGACTGCAATTATATTTTCTTTTCACAATTCGAACACGACCCGATCCGAAAAGAACCCACAAGTTCACAATATATATATATATATATATATATATATATATATATATATATATATATATATATATATATATATATATATATATACATATATGTGTAGGATTTTCCCTTTGAAACATTTTGTTAAAAGGTTGAGTCATATATCCTTTTCAGAGGACCATAAATCTCAATTTTATTTATTACTGCATTCCGAAGCAGCGCCATCTAGTGAGCTTTCGTAGATCCGGCTTGAATAATTTTTCGGCAGAGGCCTACTAACCACTGCTTGTTCAACACGTCACGTCTTTTCCGCGCCCTGCGTGGCACCACCAGTCCTAACGTCCAATAATGAGAAAGGTTTATTTCCCCGTCTTCTAAAGGTATAACTCAACTTTTAATTAACCTAATTCCTGCATGTCTTTCTCTTTGTAAGTATCCCCTTTTGTAAATATTTCCTTGAACTTTAAATAAATTTTTTACTTAAATGACGTATCTGTGTTTAAATGACTTTAATTCAATTAATTCATCACTCACCCTTAAATACTCACCCCTAGACAAGCCACCTCGCCAATCTAAAATCCCGCCTTCTGAAGAGTCTGATTTTTATTCGAAGATTTATTCGACTCCCACAGAAATAATTGGGGGATCACCTGGGATTTGATTTCGAAAATCTTCTCTAAATAATAAGTTGATAACCTTCTAACCCTCTTCTTCTTTAAAAAAAACCCATTTTTGGCTGCACGCCTAAAATAACAAACGGACTGAATCGAAAATGCGGATTGCCTCTCATAACATACTAACATTCAGGTGAATAAAACGACTCCCGGAGTCAACAAGTCACAACTCAAGATCGCTCGCCGAAACCACGTTATTTTCTGCCGTGTACAACAACTACAAGAGTTTCACAAGTCCAGTGAACACATCCAGGAGCCTTTGAAGTTTGTTTTCAAGATTATCAGTAAACACGTCGTCCAGCGAATCAGGTGTGTACTGTTTTTTATTTCGTTTTCCTTGCAACAGGAAAAAAGGGAATCTTCAGAAAAGAATACGTGAGCAAGTGTTAATTTACTTATAAAAAAATTGTTGTAGTCGATTTCATGAAGTAATTTATATTTTTAAATATGTGTGTTTTTCTGAAATACTATTTTTCTATTTGTGTATAGAAATCGTATCAATTAAAATTTTCTACAAGTATATCTTTTAAAATATAAGAAAGTCGTACGTAATATTCAAGTTTTTATTTGTATCTCATTTATTAACGAATCGCATTGAATTAATTTTATGTGTGTGCGAAAAGCTTTTCATTTCTTGGGTTATGTCATCGACCTTGAACTAAGAGATTAATGTCTCCCCATTCCTAAACATTTTCCGTTTGGATGCAATCGTAATTTCGATTACTCATATAGTGTAACATTTCTTTTTCCCGCAGCTGTTTAGTAATTAATTATTTTTTACGAGTATTCCAGAAATATATTTTGAAAGAATATGCTGTATTTTTTAGAAATGATGAATGATCATGTATAATCCTTTTTTAATGGTGTATTTTATCATTCAATATATAAGTATTTTGAGTTTATTTTTGACAGAATTATTATGCTTTCTATTGAAACATGTGTTTATCCTTAAATTTTGCTGATGAGATCCTAAAAGATTTTATTTTTATTGGTGTAATAAAAAAATATATATGAGATTTTTCTTAAGTAACTAACTTCTAATAGTTTACTTTTTCAGCAAAGAACTTTAAATGATTAAATTTTCATATCACAATAAATTTAATCACAGTTCCTAAACAAGATTTATATTAATTTATTTTTCTTTCAAATTCTTTTTGCATTTATTATAACGAAATGAGATAACTAATATAGCAAATGGTTTAAAAAAAAGGTTTTGTTTTTAGTTGAAATTAATAATTTGACTATTTTAAATTAAGCATTACGTATTTTAGCTCGCACTGTTGTCTTTACACGTTACTGGTTTAAAATATTTCTAAATGAATATAATTTAAATACTTCAATGTATATTTAGTGTATTTTGATGCAATATCATTTTAACTTGAGAATTTTTGTAAATGCAAACGAGAATATCCAATAGCAACATCAT
The DNA here is from genome assembly GCA_019973935.1 of Trichonephila clavipes. NCBI lineage: Eukaryota > Metazoa > Arthropoda > Arachnida > Araneae > Nephilidae > Trichonephila > Trichonephila clavipes. Next base: position 23,158 of record BMAU01001511.1, read on the forward strand.
TGTTTTTGTTTGAACGCGTAACAATTTTGTTTATTCCTTTGGTTACTATCTAAACTTAAATTTAAATTTTAAAATGGCGTATCATGGCAAAGGTCGACGCGAAGATTTATTTGTCTTAGCCATGGAATTAAATTTAAAAATTCGATAAATCTATGACCATCGCCACACTCAAAGATCTGATTATTAGTAGTGAAAATTATGACGAAGAACTGACCAAAAACATACATTCAACGATTGTTGAGGATCGCAAAGCCAGAGAAGAAAAATTACGCATTGAAGAGCAAAAAAGAAAAATTAGGCATTGAAGAGCAAAAAGAAAAATTACGCATTGAAGAGCAAAAAGTAAAATTACGCATTGAAGAACGAGAAGAAAAATTACGCTTCGAACAATTGAGGTTAGATGAGCAAAAACGCAAAGATGAATTTGAGTCTGAAAAGTTAAGAATCCAAACACAATCCAAGTTAGGCGCTGATACATCCAAAGAAAGTGATACTAAATTTCTCGTCAAAGAAGTTTCAAAGTTTATACATCGTTTTGATTTGAAAGAAGACATCAGTCTTTATCTAAAATTATTTGAACGTCAAGCGCAGAGATTGAATATTGATCAAGAAAACTGGGTTACTCATCTGCTAGGGCTTGTTACTGACGGAAGTATCTCACATCATAGCGAGAGAGCCTGACGATAAAGCCAACTCTTACGAACACGTAAAAAGATTTACTGCTGAAACGCTTTAAACTAACTCCAGAAAAGTTTCGACAACTATTTGTCACTCACCAAAAAGCACCGGAAAGAACATGGATTGATTTTTATCATGAGTTAAACACTTACTTCAACGGATGAATAGATGGATTGAAGATAGATACTTTCAACAAGTTATCAGATCTAATCATAACAGATCAACTCAAACGAAAAACTCCTTTTGAATTTGAAGAATATTATCTTGATGAATGGGCAAATATGAACTCCCCTGTTGAATTAGCAGAAAAACTAGAAGAATTCGAAGACTTTAAAAGGACTCTGAAACAAAAATCTAGCAGTCCATTAGTGAAGAAACAAGAATACAAATTCACAGAAAAGAATCGCAGGTATGAAGCACCAGGAAAATTCTGAGTATAACAGGAAAGATAAGAAGTTTCCAGCGTCAACGAATTACAACAAACATTACGAAGCCTCTGTCACCAAGTACGAATCTGTTCAAAGATTTCAAGACAGCGCGCAGAAAGGGTATTACAACAAAAATTACGAGAAACACTCAAATCACAATGCTTCCAAGCATATGCTCAGACGAACTATTCAAAATCGCAGAAATTCAAAGAACCTCCAAAGGTAACTTGCACACTCATTGTTAAGGAAGGTTTACGTACCAAAAATTTTTTTGGAAAGGTGAAGATCACGGGGCGCTTATAGACAGTGGTAGTCCGTAAGTTTGCTTCGAGAAAACACGAGCAGAAGAATAATGGATCCAACAAAATTATCGAAGAACAAGATGCTTCTCACAGGTATTGGTGAAGCACAAGTGACAACTATCGGTTCCTTTGAACATAATTTTAAAATAGATGATGAAAATTACTCGTTAATTTGGCATGTTGTACCGACTGATAAATTAAAATTCGAAGCAGTTATTGGATCAGATCTTTTGAACAAGCATCGATAAGTTTTACTAAAGAAGGAGTTAAATTCAACAAATATGAGAATCATGCACAGCTTATGCAAATATCTGCTGAAAATCTTCAAGAAGAACTAGACCTACGTCATGTTGAAAATCGTCAAATCAAGAAGGAAGGAAGGAAAAGTTAGGAGGAAGGAACTTGAAAAGTTAATTCAAGACTACAAGCCAGAAAAACAGCATCTAAAGACGTCACAATGAGAATTATTTTAAAAAGACGAAGAACCAGTCTGTCAACACCCTCGTCTCGACTAGCCTTCACAGAAAGACATGAAGTAAACAAAAAGATAGAAGAATGGCTCAACGAAGGCATTATACGTCCGAGTTCTTCAGAATATGCAAGTAGAATCGTAATGGTAAAAAAAAAGATGGATCTTCGAGAATGTGCATTGACTACAGAAAATTGAATCAGAAGCTTGTAAACGATAAATTTCCGTTACCTATCATCGAAGATGTTTTAGACACTTTGCAAGAAGCAACGGTATATTCTACATCAGATTTACGCAATGGTTTCTTTCACGTCGATGTTGACGAAGATTGCGGGAAGTATACATCCTTTATCGTCCCAGATGGACAATTTGAATTCAACAAAGTTCCTTTCAAACTAAGCACAAGTCAAGGAGATTTCCAACGCTACGTATCAAGTATATTTAGAGATCTTACTCGGAAAGGAATTGTAATCAGTTATTTAGATGATCTCGGCATTCCAGCGAAAAACAAACAGGAAGGTCCCTGAAAAACTTAAATTTTTTTTTTGAAGTCGCAAAGAAATACAGATTAGAAATTAAGCTCAAGAAGTGCCAATTCTTAAAAATGGAAATTGAATTTCTAGGTCACATTGTAGAAAGCGGAACTATTAAACCATCTCCCACGAAGACAATAGCTGTCCGAAAATTTCCAGAACCAACAACAATAAAACAAGTACAGAGTTTTCTTGGTTTAACTGGATATTTCCGCAAGTACATCAAGGATTATTCAAAGATAGCTAAACCACTTAGCGATTTAACAAGAAAAGAAAACCTTTTTTTTTTTTCGGGACTCAACAAAAGAAGCATTTGAAAATTGAAGAAAATCATGTCCGAAGGCCCAGTCTTGCACCTTTACAAGTATGGAAGAAAAACAGAACTGCATAGAATTACTAGTACAACGCGAATTTTTAAGAAGCGATGCAAAAAAGAACATCGAAACCCTGCAGTCTGAAAATATAAAGACGTATAACAGAAGAAGAAAGAAAGCTTCGTTATACAAAGAAGATGATTTAGTAGCCATCCAGAGAACCCAATTTGGAGCTGGACTAAAACTAAGACCAAAGTTCTTAGGCCCTTACAAAGTAACAAAAGTTAATTCCAAGGATAGGTATGAAGTGGAAAAGGTTGGTCAGCACGATGGACCGAACTCAACCACCACCTCAGCTGATTTGATGAAACATTTTTATGCTTAATTGAATTTTTTTTATTTTTATTATTTTTAATTTTTCTCATATCCCTCTTGAGAAATTAATAGATGTTCTATGGTAACACACTCGTTTCCATTAATCATTTTATATTCACTTGTAACATTTATTATATTTTCGTATTATTCATTATTTTTGTATTGATGCGAAGGATTTTTTTTTATGGTTTAGTTAATTGTAAAATCACAACATAGAATATTTTTTTTAAATGCTTTATTTTAGGTCCGGAATTGTGAATATTAGGAATACATCTTTTCATCTGTAATATTTTATTTTATTATCTTTAAGAATCGTATTATTTGTCTTTATTGCGTCCACATTCCAATAATCATCAAATTTATAGTTGTAACAAAAAAAAATAGTTTGTATTTAAAGTACTGTAGCTCTCAACATTTTGTAAGAGCTGAGAGACCAGCTCTGTCAAGAGAGGGTGATTTTGTAGGATTTTCCCTCTGAAACATTTTGTTAAAAGGTTGAGTCATATCCTTTTCAGAGGACCATAAATCTCAATTTTATTTATTACTGCATTCCTGAAGCAGCGGCATCTAGTGAGCTTTCGTAGCTCCGGCTTGAATAATTTTTCGGCAGAGGCCTACTAACCACTGCTTGTTCAACACGTCACGTCTTTACCGCATTTCCGCGCCCTGTGCGGCACCACCAGTCCTAACGTCCAATAATGAGAAAGGTTTATTTCCCCGTCTTCTAAAGGTATAACTCAACTTTTAATTAACCTAATTCCAGCATGTCTTTCTCTTTGTAAATATCCCCTTTTGTAAATATTTCCCTTTAACTTTAAATAAATTTTTTTTACTTAAATGAAGTATCTGTATTTAAATGACTTTAATTCAATTAATTCATCACTCACCCTTAAATACTTACCCCTAGACAAGCCACCTCGCCAATCTAAAATCCCGCCTTCTGAAGAGTCTGATTTTTATTCAAAGATTTATTCGACTCCCATATATATATATATATATATATATATATATACATATATATATATTTCTAGTAGGCTGCAAATTGGTTATTAACCACTGCAGACCTAGTACATCCCCGGAAGCAGGTATCACTTTTAGTGCGACGCCCTATAGGCGGATACCAATCACCGCAAGTAATTTTGACGCCCAGTTTCCTCCCAGAGGGAAGCACCTGAGCTCTGACGATGCAAACCTGTACTAGGATTTAATTTTGCCTAAAGCATTTAAGCCAAACAGACACTCTAGAGATCTTTGACGTGCCGTATAATCATATCACATGGCCAATGTCAATTTTGTGCATCATGGAAATCCACCGACTTAGGCCAGGTCGAACCCGCAATCTTAGGTGCAGAAGGCCAGGGATAAATCAATCATGCCACCCAGCCGGCAAATATATAGAGAGAGATTAATTTTCTGGGAAATCTAGCTTTTAAAACCTTCCCTTTGAATAAATATTTTTTAATTAAAAATGTTTCCTATTTATTACTTTATTAAAGGTAAGAATTTACAGAGAAATAAAACTGCACAAGATTTGGTATTTTTTTTATATATGGCAGATGGGGTTCCGCTTTTTCTCTTTCGTTAACAATAAAAATTTTAATACAGAGATTTCAACTTTTCTTCCTGATCCACATGTCTCCTGCTTCCCTTTAAGAACAAGACTTTTACGACATTAATAAGTAAAATAATTTAAAAATGTGACAAAAATTGACTTGCTCATTTTTTATTTTCCAACACTTCAATTGCAAAGCGCAAAAGTGGAAGATTATTATTTATTCGAAAACTATTTTTATCTTTTTACTTAATAAAAAAGAGCAACTTTCCAAACGAATAGCGATCGAAAAAAAAATTTTTTTTTCATTACTTCAAATCATTTCATGCATTAACAAACACTTTTAGGTTAAAAGCAATGCAACCGAACTATTAAGCTGCTGAAAGGGAATCTTGTACCTCAAAAGGTCATCCACAATACCTCAAGACATTTATTTACCCATGGGACTAAAAACAAAGATTAAAATCTCTGACCGAAAGTTTTCTTCTTGTATTTTATTTCTTTTCCTCCAGAGTAGACTTTTCCTACCCCAGATTATACTCCTTTTTACCCCTGATGATACTATCTTTATCCGCGGCAGATTGATATGAAGGTCTCGTAGGATAGATATCCGCTAGAAAGTTCTTAAGAAGTGATTTATTTCTCTGTGAGAAAATAATGTTCACTCGTTGATCCTCAAGAAATTGTCAACCGACAAAGAGTTAACAGAAGATTATGCACATTTTTTTAAATTAACTATTGTTTTGTTACAAAAAATATTAAAGAATCCTGTATTTTGCAACAGGATAGAATTAGTGAATAGCAATCTTGAAATATTTTATAGTACTGCGTTTCTCAAACTGTGGGGCGCAACCCCCTTGAGGGGCGTGATAACCCTATATGAGGGACGCAAGCATGTCGAAAATAAAAGATTTAAAATAATTTTCAATTTACTGAAAGGAAGCAAAACAAAAATACATTTTGACATAATAAAAATAAAACGCATATTTATAATGATATAAGATACTTATAAATGTGTCAGTACGACACAAAAAGTATATTTGATAATTAATTTATCCAAATTAGATCAAAAACAAGTTTAGTAAGTACTAGGACTCCCATGGGCTTGTCATATACAAAATGTAATACTTACCTTGATAATTTGATCTGTTTATTTAAAGTCGCATTGTAGCTTTAGCATCGAAGTACATTATTATTGCATTCAATACATTGTTGTTGTATGAGGGGCCGCGATGAAAACTAGGACTGAAAATTGGGTCGCAAATATTAAAAGTTTGAGAATCACTATTTTAGTGAATAAAATGAACTTTTGCTTAAGATGTTTCAACTTAAGATTTTGAAACTCAAAAAATTTAAATATTTAATTTTGATTTTTTAATGATCTCCTAAAAGAGTACCTGGGACAGGATATTATTCCACTTCTTTCATAGTATTCAATTTGGTGAAGGAATTTTCAGAAAAATGAGAATAGTTTAAATTCATGTGACATCATAGTCATGTGATATCTACAATCACATTTTTCCAGTCAATCAGTTCACGAATTCATGTGACGTCATAGTCATGTGATATCTACAATCACATTTTTCTAGCCACATATTCATGTGACATCACAGTCACGTATCAAATGCAATCAGGTGTTTCAAATCATGTGTGAGTGAATATTAACGTCACACTGTTCAGCCAGCACGAGGGCTTTTGGCGACGGACCTCGTAATTTTTTGAACCATGGTCAAGTGACGAGGATGACACTTGACTTCACACTGAACTGGCACCCACCTCTCCTAACTATCACACCACACCAACGGGAGGACGTTTCAGCTCTCGACAAATTTAACGTAAATCGTTCCCCTACACGGCGGGTTTTTAGTGGTGTTGGGCTCGAACTCGTGGCATGCCAGCCATGATCCGATACCTTGACCACTAGGCTACCGCGGCCCTACGTGTTTTAAGTCAAGCAGTTCATGTGCTTTATTGTCACCAATTTTTGCTTTTTATAGAAACTTCCATTAAAGGTGTATATTTATCAACAATAATAACATTCATGGGTAAACAAAATGTACTAGTTTTAAAAGTACACATCTTATATATTAAAATTCGTAGGTAAACAAGCGTATCTATGTAGGGATGTATATATCCAAATTTTATTAAGAACCACAAGACGCAGAAACTAGCAGAAAGTATCAAAATTTTGGGAATGATCCGAGGAATCCATTTTGACCATTTATATTCCAATATTCCCATTAGTTAAAAAGATATTGATTAAAAACCTTAAAACGCATTAAAATGCATCGTGGCGCTATCTGCAGAGAATATCGGAAAAAATTCTGTTATTACAAAACAACGAAACTTTGCATATAAATAAATTTATTTAAAAATTAATATAATAAAATTATATATATATATATATATATATATATATATATATATATATATATATATATATATATATCTTTCAATTTAATTATTTTACAATTCTTTATAAATAAAAATTAGTCGAAATCGGTTCCTATCTTGAATACGAATTATAAGTTGTTCCACTTGAAAATATTTTACACTAAAAAAAAAAGTTCATGCTTTTTTTTTTTTCCGCGTGTAGAACAATATTATACGTAATCTGTACAAAGATTCATAAAATATCTTAAAAATTAAGGTTAAAAACAATATCTTTCTTTCAATTTAATTATTTTACAATTTTTTTCAATATTTTCGGAACTTCTATTTTTTTCAGAGGTTTTTATAACACGATCTAATAATCTTGTAATTTTGAAAATTTCTGTTCCATACATAAACTATTCTTTTTTAAAAAAATGTACTTTTGGGTTTCCGGCGGCTTCAAAATTAAACGAGAAAATTGCCTAAAATGTCAGTAATAATTAATTAGTTATAATTACATTCTTTATTTTTGTTTCATACTTTTTGATTACAAAAGCAATCGTTTCAATAGTTATCTGTGAATTTTTCTTTTATTAATTACTTATAGAAATTTGATTTTAATAAATATATATATATGTTTTTTAAAAGGATTATTTCTATGATTTCATTACTAAAGGAATTCTTTGTTAATTAAAAAGTACATCGTCTATTATTTATATGAAGTTTGAAAGGATTAACATAAAAATGAAGCCCGAAAACAATCTTTTACTTGAACGAATAACGAAATGATATGTTTAAAAAAATCTACCTTTATTTTAAAGCTCAATTCAATGCTTTTCCCCGAAGAAACCGACGGCACGATTGTTAAATCGGCTGCGCTTTATGAAACGGCAGTTCCTAGGTTCGAAACTGAGGAGGCAGAAAAACTTTCATTTTCGCATTACGCTGCTTTTTAAAGCTTTACTCTTAGCATCAGAATCGTTTTCTTTTTTATTATTGCTTCACATTAATAATTTTTTTAATTCTAACGCAATATTTTTTTTTACAAGTCATACATCGAAATTTGAAGGTATATCTTATCTGTGAGAAAGAGGGGAAGATAGAACAATAATTTTACACTAAGAAGAACCGTGTTTGGGCTAAAGAGGGGAAAGAAACCTGTCTTAAATCAAAAATAAGTAGAATGGAGCAAATTTCGAAAAGTGAAATTTTTGACACAATTTTAGAAATCACTCACATTGTGCGCGTACAAACACACACACAGAAATGATGGTGTCATGAGGAAAGTAGAAAGCCCGAGCAACGCTGGGCTAAGCGGTGGAGGGTGGGGGGAGGGTGGAAGTCATTTTGAAAATGAGTATTAGAAGTTCTGATATTGTGAAAGAAAGGGAAAATTTATAAAAGTAGAGATAGCCCGTGCAACGCCTAACCATGCAGGTAGTATAATATAAAAATTTGTTTATCGATTTTAAAAACCTTAGTACTTGAGCACCTTTACCAAATTATCAAACTCGAAATTGTGTTTTTATTTTACAGGTACAACAGGACCTAACAAACCTAATGTCGGTTTTAAATTCAGTGGTGTATTTATCATGTAATCATCAGAAATTCAGCTCGTTTGTTGAAATCACTGTTTTCGCCAAATGTAATCCTACTCAGGTTTGGGTGTTAAACACACACGCCAAATTGTATGTTTATAACTTTTTTCAAATAGACTGCATTTTTGGCACACAAGCCTTTGCTGACTCGGCTAGTCCACCAAGTCCGAGAGCCATTTCAGTGGTGGCACCATCTAGTGGTGACTGTCGTTGCCAGATTTTTTAACTCTTGAATTAATTTTTAATTCAAGCTCTCGTTGGTTGCTAAATATTGACGTGATTTAATTTTGCCGAGAATATCAGAGCCAAATTGATACTCAAAGAATCTTTTACGTGTTGTGAAGACCCCCCTAAGTCTCACCCTGACACCAAGATTAATTTGAGGCAAAGAATCACTAAGAGCCATTTTGTATAATAATAACTTATATTTATTATATCAATTCTCAAAAAACCCCCTAATAACATATAATATTATTATGTTACGTCAAATAAAAGGGATTTACCTTTTATATTAAATTAAATTACGAATTATGAAATTAATTAATAATTATGCTCAAGATCAAGTAAGGTTTACCGAAATAGGAGGTCCGAGAAATACACGTACTGAATTATTAGCTTTCATTAACTTTAACTAATTTTACTAAACTAAAGCGTACATAAATCATATTTACCGCTGGCTATATCAGCTTTCTTGTTCTTCCGTAAAATAGCAGCAATAAGTCTTCACTAACGTAATCTCCTGGACTCCTCTAAATTTGAGGTTACTGTTGCTGGCTCAATACCCTTCATATGTACATGCTAGCTTACAACGCTCGACTTAAATACCTTATCTACTTTGCATATCCCGTTAACCTTTGGAGTTGATTGGTAATATATATACGTGAATTTATAATCCCCAAAAAGACGCCTAAGAATATTAGTGGAAAGGTTCCGTACAGATTCGTCACAATGTCACATAATCATATGACATGTGTTCCTACGATTTTCACACTCAGAAATTTTTGCACGCATGCAATATGAACTCCAGCCGGGATTGAACCCGCAACCTTAGGATTACGAGGCAGACATGCTTCCTCTAATCCACCGAGCCGTCACATCTTTTAACTACAATTAATGATTGCCAGAACACTAAAGGTAATTCAGCTATACAAATATACAGTCACCACCCAAACTTGATAGAGATCGTTTCAAAAGTCACTAAATTATTCTCCCGTTTTTCATCAATTATCTTATCTCATTCTAACACAGATATATATTTATTCATATTTAAAATAATTCAGATTCATGTAATGTCATAATTTTAATTAATGTAGAAGTATAAAATTTTAATTAATGTTACGAAAGAGTCAGTTTGATTTAAACAATGTGCTAACAAATATACTTAAGTTCATCACTTGACTCAAACTCTATATAATTAAAAATATTTTGTCATCAAATTTTAAAATACTCGAAAATTTGCATACGTAATTATTTCCATGTTGGAAAGCAGTTTGAGGAGAAAGAGGAAGAAAACAACTGAAAAGGAGGTTAGTTAAATGCTACATTCAAAATAACTGGTATTTACTTGGTAGTTGGTCTAGATTTTATTGTTAATCACTTCTAATAATGATTTTTCTAGAATAGAAATAATAGTAGATGAAGGATTCTTAGTGCAAGGAAGAAAACATTATTTTCGCAAACTTGTTTTCATTCTTCATAAATAAACTGAAGAATATCTCTCTCAAAACAGTTTAAAAAATAATAAAGGATATTTTTATATATAGCCATCTTAATCTAAATCTTACGTATTTAGACCATTTCAGGCTTTCAGTTTGACTTGCCTATTCTGGGAAAAAGCTCATACAAACAAAAAATGAATAAAATAAAATATGGGCTGTAGTACTAAGTAAAAAATGCAAATGTAAGTAATAATGAATTGAAATTTTGCCTTTTGCGGGGAGGGGGAATCAGCCGACATAATATCGACGTACATACAAAGATTCAACAGAACAGAACACATACGCAGATTCAGAACAACAGTGTAAAACATGCTCGTTATAGATAATCTTTACAATGTTCCAGAAACGATTCTCTAGAACAGTACCACTAGGATTTCAAAACAAATAAAAGTCTCTCTCTCTCTTTTCTCTTATAGCAGTCAACGTGAGATTCTGAGCTCTCTTCTGACTGAACTGAGTTTTACTTTAAAGGTCCTCCATATAGACTTTCGGAAATTTTTAGAATGTTCGCTCCTAGAGTCTTCTCGATGATTCCTTGGTGATATAATTTTTTCCGAATTTGTCACCAAGAACGATAAAGTCGCCAATCTAGTGACCATGTTCACATCTTCTATGTAAGCCAAATCTTATTTTTCAAGTTCATATTGAGAAGCGAACTGCCTGTAAAACTCAATTTTCTCCCAAGAAGAGTGTTACGTGCGAGGAAAATTACATACACAGCCTGTTTTGTAATGCTTTTTTAGTTATACTGGCGGTATAAAACTGAAAGTAGGTAAACATAAACAAAAATTAATAGTTAATGGAAAACTTGCAAAATACGAATTGAAGAAATTTTATTCATTCTGTATTTTCCGATCAAAACATCCTTGTAATCGAACTTTCTTTTGCTTTAAGTTAACAATCATTTTTTATAACTAAATAACTAAACTAAAATAAAATAACTAAATTTTTATTTCTTTTATGTTTCATCTATGAAATTTTTGTAAATGAAAAATTAAGAAGTTATGATAGCTGTGTTTTTGGAGTGGGAAACTGTAAAATATGTTTTTAATCGAGAAATGTTATCTGAATATTTTGTCATTCAATTATCTTCTCATAAATATTTTCATTAACTTCATGCTTAGCCTTTTACAGCCATAGCGTATTTTATGAAGATATTTCATTAATCATTTTGAAATTTAGAAAAAAAAATATTTTAGTTTGTGTAACTATTTTTAACAATATTATAATGTTATTTATTATGTCAAAATTTTATGGCTGAAGAACGAGCTCAAATAGTGAATGTCTTTTAGGATGGTTGCATTGAGACATTTTTGTGCCAATCAAAGCATTTCCTCCTACGACACCTCTACCGTTGGTGGGGTGTGGTAATTGGGAGAGGGGATTGCCAGTTCAGGTGTCATCCACGTCACTTGACCATGGTTCAAAATTACGTGGTTCGTCGCCAAAAGCCCTCGTGTAGCTGAACAGTGTGACGTTTATATTCACTCACTCTCACTCTCTCTCTCTCTCTCTCACTACGAAACCTCTAGAAAATTCCTTTCACATGCGGAAACTAATTTGACTGAATAGAAGATCTCGTGAAAGAGTGCCGGACTCTTCGATACAATCCGAAGAAATTAAAGGATATCTTCATTTGCAATATACACGTAGCCACGTGTGAAGAGCGTAGCTTTCACAATACTCTTTCAGTTGAATCAAATTAAGGAGGAGAATGTGATTTTCGAGTGTTGAGAGAATGGTTGAGCAAGGTGTGCCATTAGAGCACGTGTAAAAGGGACCAAGGTGATTTCTATTCAAAATTAGCTCCCTGACTCCTTCTGTTATGTGCAAACACAAGTTGACTTACATAAAAGGGCCCTTAACCCTCTAACCGGATAGCACGGAAAATTCCGTCAGTGTAAAGATGCTTCGAAAATGGACTGCACTGATTTTTCTGCCTTCAAGTAACGTTTTCAAAAGCGGAATAGCGCACTTTTCTGAAATCCTTTCCCTTTTAAAGGTTTAACATCTTGAAAGATAATTGGGGACGGTGGAAGCAACACAGCAGGACACTGAGGAGAAGTTTTATGGCTCGCAGGGAACCCCGTGTTTTGACCCTGGAGCAATCGTAAAAAAATCGGGGGAATTTCTTTAGAATCCAAGAAGTGTTTGTTTGCTAGCTTGTGTATTTTAAAAAGTTTTCAAAAGTCCCAACGCATAAGTAAAATATGTTACAATTCCCTTTGGTTTCATATTAATTTGAAACTGTAACAAGTTGGGGCGTGTCAGTCCAATCTGCTATTTTATATAGTTAGACAAATTATCTTTTTAAGTATATTCTTTCGCTTCATTTTTCTTATTTTAATCAAAGCTTTCAGTTTTTGAAACATGATTATTTTATTATAAGATACCGAAAAATTAATAAAACACCAAACTCTTTAAAATTTGAAATCTTTTCAATTTTCCAACCACTAAAAATGAATAAATTTAAACTTCATCAAATCATTTGAAACATTTTCTTACACTTTGATAAAATAATAACGAAAAAACTAATTAAGATTTATTAGTTGTTTTTTTTTTTTAGATTTCAAAGCCCAAGTGTTCAGGGAAGTTTAAGTACAGTGCCTAGTTATATATTGTTAAAATACACCGAATTTTATTTGAATTTTAAGTGCTTCAACTTCAGTTTACATCAAAGAGAACATGAATGAAGATTTTCACACATCTTTTTATAACTTGAATTTTTGAATAAATGGTAATCAAAAATATACGGAAGCGTTTACAGTAGACATTTATGCATATAAATAAACATAAAAATCAATTTTAAATTCGAGCTTTCAAAAACATTCGAATTATTGTTCAAAAATATCTATTTATACAAAATACCTCAACATTTATCTTTTTAAAGGCTAACTGAATAAGTAATTAAAATCTGGATATTTTTGAAATCTCGACCGTATAAAGCTAGAAATTTTATGTTAGAAATTCCATTTGAAATTTCGAAAAAAATGCATCACGCAGTTAAAAATTATTTACCATAAGTTTTAGCCATTGTTTGAGTATAATAAAATTTCAAATTTTTATTATATAGCTTCTTTGGTATCTTTTTAATATATTTCGAAGATTTCATACAATTCAGTTGAAAAGTGCATGCTAAGAGCAAAGAATATACTAAAAAAAATTGATGAATATACAATTACAATAAATTCTTACACTTACATAGAAGCAAAGTTGAGAAGCTAAAGCGTAGGAATGAAAAATTTTGAGTATATCTGAAGTAGTTTTCGAAATATTTATTTTAAAGTTCAGAAAATTTGTGTGCGTTATGTTATACTTAATATTAATTAAATGGTTAAAATAATATGTTAATATTAGTCATGTAATCGTTTGATGACACATTCATATACTAATAAAAATTATCATGGTCACTGATGCGAATGTCAAGAATTTTATGTAATTTTAAATTCAGACATTAAAAATATTGATGTAGAAAATATAAAACGACCATATCTAAAATACATGAAAAATGCAGTCTGCTATAAAATGATCTTGACAAACAAAATCCGGCATTTTCACTACTACTATGGCAGAGCCGGCTTAGTCAGGGGCGATCTGGAAAAACAGAGAGAGAACCGCGGTTTTGATGGATGCCGCTCTAGCTTTTAAAGAGTTCCCAGGAAAAATTATATATATATAAATTACAAATGCAAAAATAAATCTTGTAATTTTCCATATATTTTTATAACAACGAATTGTGGAATTGGCTTCCAATACATTGTTGTGTTTAACAATATGTAAGGTAACCAACCCTACTTTAGATAGATTTGTACTACTTTTTCGTAACCGTATTCCTTTAAAATTAATTCGTGCAGCCGAAATACACCTTTTGCACCCTTAATAATTTATGTAAACTATAACGGTTAATTTTAATTTATGCAGTTTGTGAAATGTTCATAATTAACCATTTCCGTCTAAAGAGTTTACATGAAAAAAAGTTTGGACCCTCATTCATTAGGGATTTATATAAGATTCTAACATTAAATTTTATTTTTCACCGAATAGGATCGAGTGGTAGTGTATAGTGCTTCCACACCACAGGTCTGGGGTTCTATTAACGGGCTGCGCAAGGTCGACTCTGCCTTTCATCCCCGCTACATTGGGTCGATAAATGAGTACCAAGCTTGCTTCGGGTTTTAAACACTGAAGGTCTCTGTTCAGACAGACCACCAAATCAGGACATCTGTTCATGCACCTCAGCGTCCAATGGTCACGTGTATTATGATAGGCACAGTAGTTCCTGGCCCTCATGGATTGTTGTGCCACTGAGTTTGAGTCTTAAGTTTGAGGATTACCTCACTTTGGGGATACCCCTTAGATAAACATGTATTTCCACTCATTTGCAATTAAGAAGTCACAGGGTGTTAATCTTCTATTTTTTCGAATTTTCGAAAAATATATGTTGTTCCTCATTTTCTTTTGAACATTTTGATACCAACCACGTGATAGTACTACAAAAACTTCGAAAGTTATTCGAAAAATTCCAAACAGCAATTTAGTAATAACAATGTTTAAATGGCTACATGCCACACCCACTTATTCTTGATTTCCGCATACGTTTTATTTTTCTGTTTTTAAAAAGCCTCATGAAATATTTTAAACACTTGCTTAATTGAGAAGGAAGCTTGCAACTCAACACACTTTTTTAATGTGTTTTGATTCTGTTTTGTAATGCTAGCACACGTTGTTTGCAATAACTTATCGAAATTCAAAACAGCGTTGTTTAAAACCGTTTATCAAAATTGAAAATTCTCGATTGAAATGGAAAATACTCATCGTAGACCTTCAGGTAAACGTCCTAAGAAAAGAAGATTTAGAGGGAACCAAATCATGAAGGTATGTTCTCATACATATGTTGCAGAAAGGAGAGATAAAAATGTGTGCTTCCAGTAATAAAATCTCAGGATATCAGACTTCATTAAAGTCAAATCTTGTTAAGGTAAGTGAAAAACTTCAAAGGATATCGTATTTTGATTTTATTTCAACTTTTAGCTCTATTTTATCAGTATCATGTTGTTTAAAATGTCATAAACCATTAACAATTAATGAAAAGTCCACTCGTGGTTTATGTTCGAATTTTGAAATGTTGTAAAAACTGGAGTGTTTGTACTTTTTCAAGCTGTGAAAACACTGGGAATAAAAATAATGCTCCAGAAATTAACAGAAGATCTATTTTAGCAATGAGATGCATAGGCCAAGGTTTAGAGTCATTAAAAACCTTTTGTGCTGTAATGAGTCTTCCTAATCCTGTTGAACAAAAATCACATGATGTTATTAATAATAAACTTTCACGTGTTATGAAGGAAGTCGCTGAAGAAAGCATGAAAATGGCAGCTGTCGAAGAATATTCTTCGTCACCTGATAACCTTTTAACGGTAAGTGGTGAGGGTACCTGGAAGACGAAAGGACATTCATCGTTGATTGGAGTATGTGCTGTAATAGGGGCCGAAACAGGTAAGATTTTGGATAGGGAAGTGTTGTCCTCATTTTGCAAAGGATGCGACAGTTATAAAGGGGTAAAATTTGGTATCAAGTACAATAAAAATGGCAAAGAGCGCATAAGATTTCATATAGAAAAAATTATTCTGGCTCTGCTGGTAAGATGGAGATTGACGGGATGTTGAGGATTTTTAATCGATCAGAAAAGCTTCACAACCTGAAATATTCGAACTACATAGGTGATGGCGACACAAAAACATTCAATGCCCTTTCTGAAAACAAGCCATACGGCTATGACTATCTTATTCAGAAAATAGAATGTAGGCCATGTGCAAAAGAGAATGGGTACAAGACTTAGGAAGCTTATATTAGTATATAGTAAAAGAAATTATCTGATTGTAAAACTATTGGCGGTAAAGGTAGGTTAACTGATAGTTTAATTGATAAACTTGCGCATTACTATGGTAATGCTATTCGATGCAATTCTACCAGTGTAAAGGAAATGCGGAAAGCCATTTGGGCTGTTTGGGGGTCATTCTTGCAGCACTGATGATGGACCGATGCACTGGTTTTGTCCTACAAATCCAAATACATGGTGTAAGTATAATGCCGCAATTAATAATAATTTACAAAATTATAAACACAAACCCTCAGTTGCTAAAGCTGTTCGAGATGTAATTAAGCCTGTATTTGCAGACTTATCTCATCCGGCACTCCTGAAGAAATGTTTAGGAGGTAAGACACAGAATCTAATGAAAGTTTAAATTCATTAATTTGGAAGTTTTGTCCTAAGACGATTGGTTCTAGGCTTCAGATTGCAGAGATTGCTGCAAATCTAGAAACCAGTGTTTTTAATGATGGAAATCAAATACTTATTACTATTTTAGAGAAATTTGGCTTGAAAATTAACAGAAATGTTTGTGTGCCCCTGGCTGAACGTGACAATCGTCGAATCTTTTTGCGTCAAGACAGAAGCTCTTAGAATCATCTTTTGAAGCTCGCAGAGCCAAGAAAATTAAAAGAGTAAAGAAATTGAGCTGTTTCAGGAACAGGAAGGTATATATTATTATCCTGGAGAATTTTAGCGTGTAAGTTTTAAGATTTATTTTCTCAAATTCAATTTTAAAACTTTAAAGCCCTTTTTCTCAGTTTGTGTTTTTTTTTCAATTACGCGCATTGCGTTTCAAAACTATTATACTTTGATGTATAAAACTTTACAGAATTATAAATTCTATCATAATCTTCAAATCCTAGCTATTTATAGTATTATAAATTTTTAATTTTTTGAAATATTTCAACAAAAATTGAATTTTTAAAAAAAAAAATTTTAAAAATGTAATTTTTATTTTTAAAATATTATTTTTTATTTTATTTTTTATAAGATAAGCTAGCATGTAATAAGGATATATTTGAAAACTCACTATTTGTTTCTTACAAAATTTTTTTCTTATTTTTATGTGCTTATTATTTTTAAAATTATGATTATATTTGAGATATTTTATACTTTTTTGAAACTTTATTCCTTTATAAGAAATGTGTAAAAAGAATCAAATTATTTCATTTTAATCTCAAAAAGAATTATTTCTAGTCGAAAATTGTTTGTATTTTGTGCTCTCGAAACATTTTCAACACCCCTCGTGACCCCTTAAACATTTTTCTTTCAATTACGTTTATTTCAGAAGGAAGTTTGATTTTCAAATGTATTTGCTTAATAACATGTACATTTATGTACTATATTAAAAATTTTTGATCAATAAAATTACATGTTTTTAGCTCCTCTAAAAGCTTTTAGATTTTTACAACTGATCTTACAATCGATATACGTTTTATAGTAGTATATTTAAAAATGATAAAGAAATTTTACGACTGTGTGAGCTTTATGCCTCGTTTATAAATATAAAAAATTGCATTCAGCTACAGTTTTTAAAAATGTACTGAAATAAGTGGAGGAATAGGATATTTACATATTATGAATATTTTTGACTGCAGTAAGATATAATTATATTTCAGTTTCTTTACAATTTGAATAGAAGTTGTAAGCCATTTCTCGAATAGTTTGATATTGAGTATAAACCCATAGGCTGTTTAATATTGTAAATTGTTTTACTTTGATACCAGCACACATTAAAATAAGGCTAATTTGCAGTTATATGATTAGCTTCAGTGATATTTAAATTTTCAAAAATAGTCTACACGTACGAAAACATTCTTTCACAACCGCACACCACATCTCATACTATAGCTTACCTACAGCAGGAAATATTTGTGTATACTGAAAAATTTAATACAGGATACATTTCCAAGTGTTAAATTTGTTTTTAAAATTTGGTATGAATACATTGTGGAACTGTCGGTTAACTTCACTGAACAAAATTGTTTTAAGTGTACTGTTTTTTGAAAGACAAAATTAATTAGGAGAACTTTTCTCACAATAGAATTTGTAATGACTGAATTGTGTGAAAATGTAGTTATCGATGTGTGACATTTTCCTTGTAATAAAAGAAACAGAAAGATAAGAAATTTAACTTGAGTAGAAAATGGTTTAGAAGTACTGTCATGCGCATTTGAAGTATATCCCCCATTTAAATTAAAAATTATTGACTGAATGTGTGTTATGTCCATCACAAATGCCGATGTAAAAAAGAATTTTTATTTAATACAAGAAGTTCGAAAAAGAGAACACTAGGAAGAAAATTTAAATTTTTCCGAAAAATATTCAGTTAACATAAAAATATCATTTATATGATTTAAATTTAAATAAATTAAAAAGTATTGAAATCATTTTTTATGTTATTTTAAATTAAAAATATAATTGAATAGAGAAAGATCTGTTTTATTTCATAAATATGCACCATTTATTGTCTTATTGTTTTAAAAAAGATAGGGCTTTTACTCTTTTTTACCTCATAACTTTTTAAAAACAGGAAAGTGAGCGCGTTTTTTTTTTTACTCTCATATTCAAAAATGAATACAGGATGCTTTTTTTTTCTGGTTCAAATCGCAATACCAAAAATATTTTTTTTTTTTTTTAATTTTTAAAAAATGACAGAAAAATAAATTTTGTTTGAAGAAAAAATATAACTATTTTTCAACTTTTAACATGCCATTTATTTCATGTTTTTTTTTTACCCTGCGTTTTGTTTTAATTTTACTGTGACTGAATCTATGGGAAAACGACATAGAACTACGGTTTTTCATACAAGATTGCCCAAGGCAACTTAACATCTAGCTGTAAACGATTGCTATCCTGGTTCTGACGCCGAAAGTCAAAGACGACGAACTAAGTCATAAAATTGTCCCCTTTCGACCTCCCAAGCAAGTTTTAAAAAGGGGGGAAATAATTGAAGTCTGTTGCATTTTTCAAGGGAAAAGGAAAATAAGAGTGAAACGCTTTCGGAATAACTTTTCAGGAGGAAGGTATCCACTTAGAGGGTTAAGACCGATTTTTATCGAGGCAACTTTGAGCCAGTGAACTTTTTTTTTTTTCCGTCACCACACTTCTAGTGTGGAGAGGAGAGTGAATTCCTTTCACATGCGACACAAAAT
Organism: Trichonephila clavipes; assembly: GCA_019973935.1. NCBI lineage: Eukaryota > Metazoa > Arthropoda > Arachnida > Araneae > Nephilidae > Trichonephila > Trichonephila clavipes. The sequence goes on from BMAU01001511.1 coordinate 42,522, forward strand.
TGATTGAAAAGAGAGGTCGAATTCCTTGATACAATGATTGAGTCCGAAAACCAAACAAGTAATATAAAAAAAATGATGTCAATTCCTTCTTAGGTCAACAAAGAAAATTTTATTTTAGTTACTTTTTATTAAATAGTTACAATTAATATAAATATGTATACAGGATGTATCTAAACCCTGCGGCAAAAATTTAAGGGTGGTAGTACATGTCAGCAACAAACAATAGTAAATAGGAACTTAGGGTCCAAAACGTCTTTTGAAGGAGATAGGTGCCCTTAATGTTTAGGGTCCGAAATTTTAAATGATTATAAAAAACAGAAAATGGGTCGATTCTCGTTAGCGGTTGTCGCTAAAATTATTATTTTTTGTTAGTATTTTCTTGAAAAAGAAATTTTAAAGATGAATCTAAAAAATGTTGATAGGGGGCGCTTTAGCCTTTGGAGTAATGAACAACTATTTTTTACCGTTGTTTTTGTATCACATTAAATGCTTTCAAAAGTTTAGACTTAAATTTTGAGCTCAAAATTTGAATCGTTAGGGTGGTTAAGTAGCGCAAATGGAATTGTGTTCAGGAGGTGAAATTTGAAACTCCCTTCTCTCTGAACAGAGTTCATTTATTCCCGATCTTGGTGCCGTAGACCACGCAGCAACTACTACCTCCTACACGTAAAGTAAACGAGAGAGATGACAAAATTTTAAAAAATATATTCATAATAGACATGAATAACTTCTCTGCTCAAAATAAAAGAAAATGATTTTATGTACGCACGTAGTGCTGTAAGAATGAAGGTTGAATGAATGATGACGTAGAAAATGGTACACGCATGATTTTTTCTTACGGAATCACAAAAACTTCTCCGAAAAAGCGCCCGCCAGCAAAGATACAGGCCTCACCGCCGGCGGAGGAAATGTCGAACATTAGCAAAAACACCCCGGGCATCTCTTGATTTCGCCTGCTGCACAACAGCAATTCTCGCAACCAGGGCCTCGTCGGAATCGACGGGCTTGCGTAAACAAGACTCTTCATATGGGCCCCAAGAGGAAGAAGTCTAGGCAGGAGAGGTCAAGCGAGCGTGTCGGCCAATTTACCGGACAACCCGCCTAATCCATCGCCCTGGATATGCTGTATCCAATGCACTTCGCACATCTGCGCTGAAATGCAGGTGCTCCGCCATGTTGCAATCACATACTTTATGTTGGCTAGAACACTTTGCAGTAGAACTTTTTACATCCTTACAAAAACAATTAGCACCATACAGTTAAATCTTTGTGTACACTTTGTATACAAATCGGGTGATTTTGGTATTAATCGGGTATTTTTGCGGTTGAAATTGCTCATGTCTGTTATGAATAACTTTTTAATTTAATTTTGTCATCCTCTCTCGTTTATTTTACGTTTAGTGGGTAGTAGCTGCTGCCTAGTCTACAACCGAGCATCGAAGATCGGGAATAACTGAACTGTGTCGAGGTAAGGAGGTGAGTTCAAAATTTCACCTCGTGAACACAATTCCGTTTGCGCTAGTTTACCACCCCCAACGATTCAAATTTTGAGCTCAAAATTTAAGTCTAAGCTTTTGAAAGCATTTAATGATACAAAAAATAACAGGAAAAAAATAGTTGTTCGTAACTCCAAAGTCTAAAGCGCCCTCTATCGACATTTTTTAGGTTTATCTTTAAAATTTGTTTTCAAGAAAATACACAAAAGAATAATTTTTAGCGAAAACCTCTTACGAAAACGACCCATTTTCCGTTTTCTATAATGATAAATTTAATTTAAAGTCCTTTGTTTTATCTACATATCCTAATAATCTTAGTAAACAATTCCAATGAGCAAAACCTGGGTTTTCCTGAAATTGGGAAAGTACGTTTACTGTATAACTTATATCTGGTCTAGTACGACCTGCTAAGTAAGATAAACAGCCAAGTATATTCCTGTACGGTAATCTTTCCATTTCAGTTATTTCCGTTTCAGAATTAGGACAATCAATTTTTAGTTAGCATAATTCCCTTAGCTAGTGGTAACGTTGAAATTGGAATTTACATTTCCTATATAGGTTATGCACTTTATTTATATATTCAGTTTGATGGATAAAAAATTTACCATCAACATCTTCAAATTCAACACCTAGTAATTTTTTAGTTCTGCCCATAATTTTTAAATCAAATTTAACCTTTAAATTCCTTATTATTTCTTTAATATGATGATCAGGTTTACCAAATAAAACAATGTTATCAACATATAATAGTAATACTACATTACCTTCATTTATATAAACACAGTTACACCAATTTAATTTCTTAAAATTTAACTCTTCTAAACTGTGGTGTGCATTTCAAAAAATCATTCTCGACCACTTTGATGTAGACCATAAATTGCTTTATTTAGCAAACATACATAATGTGGTCTTTCGTGATCTATAAAGCCCTGAAGTTGTTGCATTAAAACCCTTTCATCCAAGTTTACATATAGGTAGGCACAGTGGTGTACACGTACACCCCGCATTGCGGGGGGCAAAGCCTGACTGACGCAGGTGTAAAGTGGCATAAAGTAGCTCTTTGTAAAATTCAACGTAGGGGCCCAAAACCTGACTTTTTGCAGGGGGTCCCAAATGTTCTCCGTTACACCACTGGGTAGGCACATTTAATATCTGACAGTGCGACTATCCAAAGCAACAGACAAGAATGGTGAAAAACATTCTATTTATTGAAAGTTCACAACTGGACTAATTACTTCATCGCATGTTTCTCCCTTACGTTGTCGGTATCCTTGAGCAACAATCTTAAAATTTTTCTTTTCTCATTCCTTTTAATTGTGTAAACCCACCTATTTCCAATAATTTTTTTTCCTTTTCAGGCCAAGGTACTAATTCCCAAACACATCTTTCTGACATAATATTAATTTCCTCTTTCATAGCAATAAGCTATTTATCTTTATCTGGAGATAAAGCTTCTTTAAAATTTTGAGGTATTACAACTTCAACATGATGTGCTTCATGATACTACTTTCCCCTTTGTGTACAGGACCAGAATATTTGTCTTTCCCGCTGAAATTAAAAAAATACTAAATTTTATATTGTGGCCCCTACAATATTTCTCAACATCAGGATATGATCTGAGAATGATCCTTTCTCAACATCAGGATATGATCCTTTGAAACCATAATAAATGTCTACTCTTGTTCCATCAGGTCTGGGAACTGCTTTTCTTGATCCATGTAAGATTTTTCACAATGTATTTCATCTCCTTCACTAATTTCAGTCTCCGATTCAGATTCTTCCGTTATCAGAGGAGTATATTCACTTTATTATTTAGGCAGAGGACAGCTTCTCCATTAACACTTTCATTAAAGGAAACATTACAGGTTTCGATAACTTTCTCTTCTTCAGGAATCCAAACTCTATAACCTTTTGTTTGCATTGCATATTCTACCATGTACCCTTTTTTGCTTTCATATTAAGTTTATTCCTTAACTGTTTGGGAACACCCAAATAAGCTTTACAATCAGAAGTTTTTAAATGTTTGACTGAAGATTTTTTACCACAATACAATTCAAAAGGGTTTTTTTGCCTCGTTCTTATGACAAATGCGATTCCACGTATAAGTAAAGCATAATAAAGCAATCTGACCAGAACTTATTACTTAAACCACTACTTCATAACATTGCTCTAATACCATCTAAAGCGGTATAATTAAAACGCTCACTTACACCGTTCATTTCAAACAAGTATGTATTGGTTCTTTCCATCTCAATTCCCTGAAAATCTAAAAATTTACAAAATTCTTTGAATAAATTCTAAGCCGTTATCAATCCCAATGTTAACGACTTTGTTATTTAAAAATCTTTCTGCCCGTTTCTGATATCTGGTAAAGCAATTGAAAACATCAGATTTCCTTTTAATTGGGAAAACAGTTACTTTCCTAGAATAATCATCTGTTATCGAAAGAAAATAATTATTACCATCATGAGATGCTGTAGGAATTGAACAGATATCCATGCAATAACTCTAGTGGTTTTTTAGATCTGATTTTTGAAATTGGTTTAAACAATTTTTGCTTACTCTTACCAATTTGCAATCTTCACACTCTACATTAATAGATTTCAACTTTGGTATTCCTCTATACTCTCATTCTGACTAGACCTTAAAATATATTTACTATTAATATGACAAAATCTATTATGCCAAAGTTCTAAGTCTTTTTCTTCTGAAGTGGTCAAATTAGATTTTTAGTGTATTTAGGCTTACAATAATATAACCCATTAATCTTTCTAGCATAAAAGTTTTCATCCATTCCTATTGAAAATCTCAATTTTTCCCTTTCCTCCCACAAAAGTGTACCACCATTTTTATCTAGAGCTGGACCTGACATTAAATTCCTTAACTTAGGTGAGTACATTACATTATGTAAAGTGATATTATTTCTACCATTATCACTATCAAAATAAAATTTTACAGTTCCCACTCCTTCTACTGGACTAGTTATTTCTCCTATAGCAAGTGACATAGTTGTATTATTCATTGGCTCATATGAAACAAACAATTTTTTTGTTACTGCAAAAATGAGTTGAAGCTGCAGTGTCAAAAACCCAAGTATAATCATTAGTATTTACTCCTGATCAATGCAAGCTTCAATTATGAAATTGTTGTCACTTTGATATTTACTACTTTTTAATTTTTCCTTACAATTTGCAATTAAATGACCCATCTTATGACAGTTAAAACACGGTCCTATTTTATTCTCAGATTTCTTAAAGTTTCCAGATTTCAGTTTTATATTTTTAGTTTTATGAGCTTTTGCTTTAAGAGCAAGGTGATTAGTATCAATTAAGTTTAAATCTTTCTTACATTGCTTCAGCCTACTCTCCTCAGTGAGGAGCTCCGATAATACGTGTTCAAATTTGAAGTCTTTATTATCTCAGCAATAAATGGATTGTACGATACCTTTGGTAGCTTTCAGGTAAGTACCTGATTAACTGAAATGCTTGGTATAAATCTTCTAGAGGATGTCTGGCATATCACAGCTGAAATACAATGGTTCTTAAATGAGCAGCGTACAGTCCTATTTCCTCCTCTTCTAAGTTCGAGTTAAAAAATTCATCCAATAATCTAATAACGCGTGTGCGTGCAGTATGTGGCTGAAAATGGTCCTGAAGTTTTCCAGGCAACTATAGGATCGCAGGTATCCGAAATCAAGTTCCGGTACTCCTTCTCAACACTCAGATAAATTGTTGAATATGCCCGATCCCATCTGGATTTAAAATTCCAATTTTCCTTGGCAGATGCATTTTCATCGGGTGTAACTTCTTGGTCTGTTATGATCCTCCGGCTATTTCTGTCCATCAATAAAACTCGAACACTTTCTTTCCAAGTGTTGTAGTTGGTGGAATTAAGCCGTTCAATCAAAGGTTCTATTTCAACTGCGGTCTGGCCACCTGTCGATAGGATCTTTTTAAAATAACTCACAATGCTGACTTCCAAAACTACATGGGGCCCATAACCTTGTTATTCTTTATTGTAAAAAAAATTAGCAGAGAGCAGTTTCAGCATTCATGAGACTTCCTTCTTTTTAAAATACTTTTATTTAAAACTATTGACAGGACATGGTACAAACAGGAACAACCACAGAAACACAACGAATTAGAATATATACAAAGTACAACCTGTACGGCCACCAATCAGCAAAGCAATGACGTCATTCACAAACAGGCCACACGATGACGTCATCAGTGCAAAGCGATAATTTGCATATTCATCAGCCTGTTGCAATGAATACACAAGTAAAAGAAACATTACGCGACTTGCGTATTTAATTAAATAGATAGTGGACATGAGAAAAGATTTAATTTTCTAACATACACCATATCCTTATATGCTTGTCATCTGGCTCCAGAGCAAATCTTGACTCATCAGTAAACATGACATTGCCCCAGTCAGACACAGTCCAATTGCCATGTTCCCGGCACTACTTTAATCGTGCCTATCTTGATTGGACGGATAGAGGAACACAAACTCGAGGTACCATAACATACAGTCCATTCATATGTAATCTTCGGCGTACAGTAGCTGCAGATATAGCCTTACCAATTGATGCTGTAACCATAAATGTCACACGTGTGGAGGTCGCTCTGCAATTCCGCTTGGCTACAATAGCAATATATCGATCTTCCGCGGGGTCGTAACCCTTAGGGGATCACCTACAGACCTTCGGACAACTGTCTGAGAGGTTTGGAAATGTTTCCATCAACGTGAAATTACACAATGATACACGATGAAGAAAAGAGCAACATCTGCAATCAACTATCCTGCTTCAATGCGCCCCACAGCACAGTACGCCAACGCTCAGAATCTTCCATTCCTTTTCTGGAAGTAATAGAAACATGTATGTCTTGAAAACAAATTGTACTTGAAAGCTTTAACCATCTTCTATCAGCACTTACAATCAACTTCTGTAACCCTTCATAAAGCTGGCTTCTTATAAGACTGCCCTTTTTGCACATTTCTTGACAGGAAAGCACGATTGGCTGTTACCTAACATATTTGCATACTTCCATCTACCTCTGCAGCGAATTGCATCCTCTTAAATTCTGATTGGCTTTGAAATTAGCATTTTCCTCTCTGTGCTTAACTTTTGGAAGTGAGTGTATTTTTACTGCTACACATAACCTTTAAACAATGTTATCTTTCTACAGAAAAATTATATTTCCATATCAAAATATGAATATTATTCCAGAAAAGAATTTAAAAATTTAATATTAGTCCCTTCACAGCCATCAATGTACATATATACTTTTCCAAAGTATGGTTCTCTCTGCTCTATATTGCTACCAGTAAAACTATCTAGAGAGTGACTGAGAGTTATATAAACATCGCACTATAAAGCTGCAAGAGGGTATTGGTGACAGACCTCGTAATTCTGAATCACGGTCAAGTGATGAGGATGGCACCTGAACTTGCAACCCCCCTCTCCTAACTTCAACATGAACAGAAGGACGTTTGAGCTTTGACATATTTAATATGCATTGGCCCTTTCTGCACATAGCATGTCTTCAGCAGTACTAGGCTCAAACTCATGTCACAGCAGAAATGAGTCTGTGACATTGACCACTAGGCTACAGCAGCCCACGAAACTATTGCAATGACTTTGGAATACAATAGAAGGATTTACTTATTCATGCCTTTTCTTTTTCTTCAATACACCACATAACTACACACACCAATATGAAACAGTGACACTGAGGAGCAAATTACATAACTCTTCTTCAGCAGTTAAAGGGTTAAATTTAAAACTGCTTCAATTACTCCAATATTTTTCTAAATATTAAGAGTTATAAGCTATATTCTGGGAGGAGGTTTACAAAATTAATTTTTAAATCAATATAAGAGGTATAGTTCATTGTAAAACACATAATCTACACATATTAAAAAAGTACAAAATAAAAAAACACAAATAACCAGGATTGTACTTGTGCCAATGTATTTTTGCCAATAAAAGGCAAGAGGGATAGTACTAGGAGTATTCATAATCATGAATGATAAATCTCAACACTTTCATTACAAATTATGTTAACAATAAAATTTTATTATCAGATACAAAAAGCTAGTATAAATTATGTGTCCTCAAAATGAATATACTTAACATATTTTATTATTTAAGTTTTAACATTGTGATTAGAATATTTTGATATAAATAACCATATTATAACATTAAAGTAAAAAAAAACCATATAACTCAAGAGTCAAATAATACTTTGATTTTATCAAGACATTACCTTTTTGTGATCCAGCAGAAGATGAGGCCTTTGCCAATCCTCTGAAATAAAAAGTTTAGCTATTTTTAATTGTTTAAAGCAATTTTTATCTTTTCAAAAAAATAACAAATTCGGGGAAAAGCTTTTACTGTTTTTAAAGACAAACAGAAAAATTACTGAGTGTAAAAAGTTACAATACATGAATAAATACTTTGTGTAACTGCTTTTAACACTTAAATCAATGCACAGAGTTTTAAAATCACACAGAAAATATATCATTAGCAATAAGACTTCCCAAGGAAGCAATTTTTTTCAGCAATTTTTGATAGGATCCCATTTGGCCAATCCCAAGTTTTCCCCTTTTGTTGCCAAGTTACTTTTTCTTTCTCTTTTTTTTAAACAAGATATTGTAATTCATGACCATTAGCCATGATTGGTAATCGACATCTGTTGCTTTAGCTTTGGCAACCCCACTAACTATATGTCAGCTGTAATTAAGTCCTTTAATCTTTTCCACGAGTGATAATTACACGACAGTACTAGTTGCTGTTTAATATAAGGTTTGAGATTTTTTTTAATTCTTTAGAAAGAATGGGACAAAAAGGAAATTAATTATTGAATGATGCATGCAAAAGGTTTGATTGCTGCAAAGTACGAATGTCAAAACTTGTGGGAATGGTATGGGCAGCGAGAAAGGAAGAATGTAATTTATGATCATCATGAATGGAGATGCCCTTTGAAAGAGAAAACACACACAAGTGTGACATAAGGGAAGTATGGTTCAAAAAAAAATCCATTCGAGTATGTGTGAAATTTTGATTACGAAATATTGATTTGAAAGGATTATAATAAAAGTTGCAAATAAAGAAAGAACTTGACTGGAATGTTTTATTAAGAAGTTTACATGATTTATCTTTAAAATGTTCTTAAACTTCATAAAGGAGCTACATTTAGCAGGAATATCTAAATAAAAATTTTAAATTTTGTTTTTAGAAGCTAAATTTTCAGTAATTGTTCTAGAAGTTTCAAATAAAACTTCCATTTTTGTTCATCAAACATCCTCCATTCTTAAAAGTCATAACATTTTAATGGTTTCACCTTTGAACATAACACTATATTTCTGTTCCTTCAGTCTCAATTTTGAATAGAGAACTTAGTGCAGTTTGAAAAAATCTTCTCCAGGGAGTGGGTTTCAACAGGATTTATACATATTTTAATTTTTTATAAAAATACAATCAATACTTATCTTTATCATGTGTAAAAGGGACATGGGAACCTGGTGCATTTTTAAAACCATTGAAAAGTTTTAAATTGTACATTTTGACACACTTATTTCTCATAAGCCAATAAATATTGCACATTTAAATATAATTTTAACAGTTTGCGCATAAAATCCAAAGTATCAAAATGTTTTCTATAAAGGTAAAAGTGTTTTTTAAATAGTATAAAATATAAGCACACAATACATAAAAATAAAAAGTAGTTTACTTTGTTTCCCACAAGATAACTTATGAAAGGTGTAGAGTAGTTGTATATTCTTACATGTATCTTAATACATGCATTCAGTATGCTTTAAATTTCTTCATTCATCATGTTAAGAAATAAAATATATTTTTTTCCCATTCATAAATTTGAGATACACAGAATAAAGATTTATACACACACCACACAATCCATATAAAAAATATCATAGTTCTGCAACCAAAACTTGTGGGAAAAATTTGTAAAATTAGAAACTGAGAAAATCAAGTTGAAATATATTGAGATTTAATTATTTACATTAAAATAACCTTTTTTTTTAAACTTAAAAAATAAACCTGTTGTATGTTGATCCACTAAGTTCATAAAATACTCATGCACAACTTAATTCTTATTCTCAGGTCTTAATTTCTGCTCCCTTCAAGCCAGAAAATTAAATTTAAAACCCACACATTTCATAACACCCAGGTCCAGGCGGTTGAATCCTAGCGCAACCCACTTATTTTGTCAAATTTTTTTGGCAATAAAAGTTTACAGCATGACAACCCCACAAAATTTAGGAAAATAGTGACCCTACCCAAACTGGATTTTTGATGTGTAGCATCTTTCCTCTTGATTGCTGGATATTTGTCGGAGTGATTTCAAGAAAAGGGACGGATGTGGGAAACAGGAAGTGACGTAAGCACGCTATTTGATTTGACAAATGAGACCGTGTGGTGTTGTCTCTTCGCTACCCTCGCATTCTTCTTACCCATCCTAAAAGTTTACATTACATCTTTCCCTGAGGCCCTCCTCGCCTAGTGGTTAGAGAAGCTGACTTGAAATGAATTGTCCTGGGTTCTATTCCTGGGAGCTTGCTCCATTCAAATTTACTTTATAAATCACTTTAATTTCCTTAAAAAATTATTTCTCTAGATCAAATTTAAATTTTCACGTTCTTTCCTGTTTTTTCTTTTTGTACTTTATTTTTTACTCATGATTTTGAGTGGTTATTTTAACTTTATCATTAGTTTGACAAAAGCTGAGCCACTCATAGCTTTTTTGAATGATGAACTCAAGAACAAAATGAACACAAATCAAAATGATTCGACAACTAACAGTGGTAATGTTATTGATGCCGTTTTTGTTTTTTCAATGGTTTTTTAGTACTTTGAAATCACAATTATATGTGCCATATTTTAGTTATAAGTTTATTATCTCCACTCTTCCCCAAATTGAACAAGAATAAGCATTTTTAATAAAAAAAATTGCATTACTCCTTGTGTTAATTAAATAAAATTTCCATTAAAGATTTAGTTTTTTGATAGAAAATTATTTCCAATCATACTCATTTATTTTTTTCAGGATATAAGTTACTATTGTGTGGCTACTACGACAACATGTCAGATGTTACACATCATATGCGACTACTGTAAGGCTCGTTTCTTCATTTTTTAGTTTTTCAGGATTTGAGCAGTGGTCATCTTGGATGGTTGTGCAAGATTTTTCTAGAAAGCTGAAAATGAAGGAATGAGATTATTTTTTTTAATGAAACTGTGGGAAGTATATTTGTTAGAGAAAAAGGGAGATGCATTAGTAAGTTCAATTTGAATGATGTTTTTACTCACTATTGCATCTTAAATGGTTTTTCAGTTTTCTTCTTGAAGACATTTTGGAAGCCAGTTTTCTTTTTTAAAGCTCAACGAATGGATTTTTCTTTTGAATGAAAGGGGTAAGTGAACAGTTGAAAATATTTCAGTATGGATGTCCAACATATGAAAATAATTTGTGTTTGAGAGAAATTGAGATTTCATCAGCCTAAAGCATTTATGTCCCATTTTTTCCTCGCAGTACGGTTTTAAAAGTGACGATTTTTCAGTTTTTTTTATAAAAGCAGTTTTAGAAACTACTTTTTCTTCGTAAAAACATGATGACTCTATTTTCTGCTGAATAAAAAGCGAGAAAGTAATAATTGCTTTTGTATGAATGGAGGATTGATAGAATCTTGGTATGGATGAATGGAATTTGCATTTAAATTCTTATTTTTGATTTAATGTTTCCTATACTGTCCATTTTAAAAACCACCCCTTTTTTCGACATTTTTCGTCTCTTGAAGTCACTCTGAAAACCATGTTTCCCCTCTTGTTTTCATTTCTGATACCATTTTTGAAAAATGCAGTTTTTCCTTGACACACTTTGGCAAAATACTTTTGTCTCCAAATACAACAGTGGGTTATGCTAAGACATTACCAGTAGCCACATTTACACAATATCAACTGTTTGGTATAATCCCGATATTTTTTTTTATCAGAACTTCAAAATGTAAAACTCAAATATTCTTCTGAGTAAAATTATATGTTTCGGTACAAATGAGAAGACAAGGAATGATCGCTATTTATAAAAGGACAGGCTTATTTGCTGTATGTTCTAAATTGACTTTTTAACTTTGCTTTAAAATGCCTATCTCTTTATAATTTTAAGATGGATTATATCATGCGTATTGAAGAATTTTACAATATATCCATAAGTTCTTGGATATTGTGACAGGAACTAAACACCAATTAAGATTTCTACAAGTATAACTACAAATTAACCTTTTTCTAGTTAATGATGTAATGATAAAAGTGGTGAATTATTTAGCTTAAGCATTGTTTAATCTTGAATGGTCATTAAAAAATAAATAAATAAATATTTGTAAGAATATTGATGGACAGCAATAAGAGAAACATGCTCAAAGGAAACATTCAGATTACATTAAAAAGTCTGCAGACTTTAAAACTTATTTAAGGTAGTAAAATGAAAATTTTTGAGCAATATAACAAATGTTATGTATAGAAAAAAAAAGTTTACATTCTCTTCTAGCAGTCACATGATAACTTGAAATTTATTTTAGATAAGCATAACTACTTATATCTGAATACTTATATTTATTTATAAAAAAATGCTATAATTAAAAAAATAATACCTCTTAATAATATCTTCCAATGATGGAGTCCCAGGTTTAACAGATTTCTGTAAAGAGAAAAAAACTCAATTTCAATCTAAAAAATTTAATTTAAATGCTAAAGGAAATATAGGAAATCTGAATACAGGACACAAGAATAAGTTTCCTAAATTTCTTATTTCTCATTTGATTAATAATTAATATTGTTTTTTAAGATGGCTACAAAGAAAACACAAGAATGGGTTCACTCCTAGGAGAGCCCCCACCCTTGGCGTGAATTGACTTTTAAAAAAAGGGAAAAGAAATATAATCTTACCACTTTTGTCGTTTTCGCAAATTCTTTTGCACCTTTCGGGCAGTGATTCAGTAAATAAGAATAAACTATAGAGTTAATATCCTGATCCGATGCGTCCGCCATTGTTAAACAATGTTTAGACCTCTCTCAGCCTTCCTCTTCGGCACGGTCAAAGGAAAAGAGGTTGCTTGTCATTGGTAGATGTACAATGATGTCATTATACTGGGTTGCCTGGTTTGGCGTTATAGCATTTTCTATGCCGTAGTGGTTCATTGAAACATAAAAAGTTTTGTCCCAATTTGGGAGATTGTTTTTCAGGCAGTTTTTTTCTTCCGTGTCTTGAGTATAATAGCTAAATTCCCTTGCGTATGAAATTTTCACTGTAAAAAAATAACAATCGGTTCTTTTTTTTTCATTCACGTAAATCAAAAAATATTTTTAATGGATTCAATTTTGTAGAAGAAATATATATTTGAGCTTAGTAAATGAGGAACTCAATTACAAATAAAAAAATTGTTATATAATTTTTAATAATCCATTTACTGTGATTAATAATACTTTGCAAATGAATTACATGTTTGAGTTTTATCCTTATGTAAGAAAAAGAAGTCACTTACAAATAAAGAAAATTTATGTTTTTTTTTTATAATATATATTTATTGGTAATATTAATGTACATTTTAAAGGTAAATGAATTCGTTCTTATATTAGAATGAATTTGTACAGGCAAGTGATATTTTTAAATTATTAGCTTAATTTCATTTTTGTAATTAGTGATTTGTTTTTGTGTATGTGTGAAAGACTCATTTATTCACATTTCTAAAAAATCTGTCTAATACTCTGTTTCCTTTTAAATTTTAGAATTAAATATACTGCAAAAATTTTAGCTATTATAAACTTAACTATATAAATAATAAACTTATACTTAAATTTTTATTTTCTATCTTTAGTAAAATACTATAAATAAAGTGATTCGTGGCTATTGTATAAGAAACACCTCACTGTTCTAACTTCCACATCACATCCATATTATTCGTTCAAGTTATCATCAACACATGCATAATTCTCAATTTTTGCAATTATTTTAGAGGTTTCCTCTTCTAACATGCTCACACATACAAATCTTCATTCAGGGTTTAAATCAAAGTCCTGAAATAGAGTACCACTTGAATCCCTTCATCAGGGGTTTGTTATAGAGAATAGTTTGTTTTTATAACAGGCAAAATTATATAATGAAGATATAGTCATTAATGGAATTTGGATTCATCTTAAGAAGTATTTACTGATCGATGTTGTGTCACTCGAAGCACATCAATTTTCTCCTTTCCTAAAGTATGTTTCCTCCTGTAAAGCTACTGCTCGAGAATTAATACGAAAAAATATGACATAAAATAATACGTTTTCGAGCAAAAATAAAAATTAGCCATTAAATTATAATTTCCAAAAACTTATTTAGATTTTGCATATTATTTTAAAGAATTTTCACACACTAATTATTGACTTTCTTATAGTTACAATTAGAGATAATCAAGAAAGTATAAAACGTAGCAGAAATTATTTAACGAAATCTCTCTTTCTCATTTAGAAAAATTTCTTTTTCCAACATTTTCATTCTTAGAATATATATATATATATATATATATATATATATATATATATATATATATATATATATATATATATATATATAATGTTACGAATTTAGTCTTATTCTAATTGTTTCTACTCATTTGTGTTCATTTTTACAGTTTAATTTGTCGTATCTAATGTGATTTCAACCCTGTTTACCTGTAATATCATTTCCACTGCATTGCACGGCCCCCATGCTTTAACATTGGTTTAAATGGTAAACTCGCCAGATATTGCAGCTAGCGCCAAGTTGGCGACGGATTTGGCGACTTAATTTTTGGCGCCAAATTTGGCGGTATATCGCCAAATGTGGGCGATAAGCTTGGCGACCATGGCAACCCTGCTCCTAATAACCCTGTCTGGCAACCCTATCGCGGTATTGTAACACTATTGTATTGAATGTATTACTGTATTGAGCTTTTCTCGTACGCTCCGGATTTTGCTAGATCTTTCTATTTCTCGATTATTCTGGCAAGTGCAAGAGGTTTCTGACCGAAAGGTATAAAAGGGCCCGAGCCGGCTAGTCAGTTAGTCAGATCTCAGCTTTCATGCAAGTGATACCTCTCTGCTTGAGAGAGAGACGATTGCATAGTGCGTGTGTTATTGCTTTTATTGAGTTATTATTTTTGTGCTGAGTGTTTACTATTGCTTTTGTTAGTGTATTACATCTGTGTTATCAGTATTTTCATCGATTGTACGTGACCTTCTCGAATTGTTCTACAATTTGTGGAGGACTGTTTTGGCCAAGAATAAAATTGTTTTGGATTCCGCTCTTCGGCTTCAATCATTTCGAACCCCCGAAAACGCAACAATATATATATACATATACATATACATATAGTAGTAGTAATTTAAAGTTTATTTTAAAATATCCAGAAATGGGCTTAATTTTCGAGAAATATATATCTTTATATTCACGTGTGTTCTGGTATCGTTTTAAAATGTATTTGTACTTTCTTTCCATTTTATTTCGTTATTTATGAGCACAATGGCGTTGGAAGTATAAAGTACGCACTCAGTAAATTTTCGAAACACCACTAATATTATATTTAAAAAAATTATTATTTGTCAGTTATAACCCAACAAACTAAACATATATGTCTGAAATAAAATAACCGTAACAGTTATAGAAACAATTAATTACCGTAAAAGCCGGCGTATAACGCACTATTTGAACACAGAAAATAAGATCGAAATTCATGAGTGCGCATTATACTCTGGGGAAAAAATGTTAACTTTAAAAATAAGAAAAAAGCTCCTGGAAAAAAAATTAGACTTCTACATATATCGAAATATTGTTCAGTTAAAAGAAATCAAATTCTTTATCAAATGTAGATCTGGAAGAGTACACTATTTTTTTTTTTTTTTTTTCTAATTTTTTTTTCTTGGAATAATACTTTGAATAAGTGATTTCTAAACATATAGAGCCAGGACTTCGAACCGTAATTTTTTTTGTTCCAGTTCAACTATAAAAAAATATCGTTTCTCTTCCGGTTTCCGTTCTGCCAAAAATAATGGTTTTCGGTTCAGATCTGAATGAATAATTTTACTTTACGTATATTCTTATTTGTACTACAAATATAATTCTATCTCGTAAACAAAAATTAAATTCTATCAAAATTTGGAAGACTTTTTATTTTTTCTTAAAAAGTCATCAGCAAGTTTATTCAACTGAATTAAATTTGATTTCTACAAGTAGGTGCATCAAGAACTGAATCAGAAAGTACTAGTGAACACAGTGGAGCACCTACCAATGGGCTAAGCGATGCCATGCACCAGAGCCTTCAACCTCAAGCGGGGCCCTCGCACCCTGACCAGCAAGCAAGTCGAACTTGCGATAATTTCTCCCACATTTAATATATAAATATAAAAGGTTACAACATAACTGTAACCAGGCCAACTCAGTTAAAATTGCACAGTAGTGAATAAGTTCAAGCTAATCAATCACTTAAAAAACGGCAGATACCTGTGGAGGCCTTTTTCACGTTTTGAGTGTAAATTATTGGAAGAGGGGATTGATCTTACATTGATTTTCAAATGTAATGGTTTTTATTGCTATGTTAATAAAGAAAATTCGATTATTGTGAATTTTTCGATTTATTTTTGGACTGGGGCTAATTTTTTTTCTGAGTTGCTCATTTGAAACTATTGTATTACCATACGTCCTAAAAATAAAAGATTGTGTTTAGAATTAGAATGACGCGTGCATTATATTTCTTAAAATATTTTTGAAGTTTATTTATTTTCATCACACAGAGATCAGAGCATTTATCTTAGAATTTCAGCAATGTTATACTAACTAATACATCAAAAGAATTATAATTTATTGTAACTTAAAAATAAGAAGCTAACAAATTTAACTTCTATCCATAAAACTAATAAAATAACCTTTTTATATGAAAGATGAAAAAGTAAGAAATAAATGTGTTGTAATTAGTCATAAAAGAACAATTAAACACGAATAAGAATAGTTTTTTCCTTATATAAATAAGTTTACCAAGATACATGAATGATTTGCTCCTTGCTGACTTAAAGATATGTGTAGTCATAATTTTGTCTTATGTCAACTAATTGTTTACGTTTTACTAATCAAGAATTTTTCTAAAAATTCAAAGGATTTGATATTTTATGCTAACGAAAGCAGTACATTACAGTTGGAAAAATTTTTAATTTTACATTTATTCACTTGTGTATTTAAAGGATTTATTTTTAAGAACATGCAAATACAGTACAGTCCCGCTAATCCGAACACGGCTAATCCGAACATCCGGTTAATCCGAACGGCTCCGCGGAAAAAAATTTATAATTTTAAGGACGAAAATCGGTGAATATTTCAATATAAAACAGTATAAACATTAATTCAAAACAGTTCTTTATTTAATATTCACGCACTGTACATCAAGTTATGGTACAAATTTTAAAATGGAATAAACTACAGAACAGAACACTAATGTTTAGTATGAAAAATTGTACAACATAACCCGTACTCCCAATTCAAATAGTGATTTCGCTGTTACTCCGGCTAATCCGAACAATTACGTAATCCGAACAGGGGTCGGTCCGATATTGTTCGGATTATCGGGACTGTACTGTAAATCGATAGTTTATTAATGTCTCATTCAGAGGAAGCATGAGGGATATCGCAATGAGACGGACCTCATTATTTGAATAACAATCAAGTAACGAGGATGATATCCGACCTGGAACCCAGTCGATTATGTTATGACGGCAATGAAAGTACTTTAAGCATTTAGAAAGTTAACGTGTATTAGAGCCCTGCTAAATGATGGAATCCTCAATTGTGATCACTCGGCTACCACAGCTGTAAAAACATGTGGAATCTACAATGTGATACTGTTTAACAAGTAACATTTATTTATGATTTTGAGATAAAGTATTAAGTTAACGCCACATTCCTGCCATTTATCACATTTACCTGTCATTGTTAATCGATTATCATAATTTTCAGCATACATAGGAACAATTAGATCAAAGATGAACATTATCATATAATTTTAATCCTTGAAAAATGCTTGGTCTTAAAATCTAAACTTAATCTTAAGATTCAATAATTATTATGAAATCTAATGCATCAAAACAGAATGAATTATCGAGGCAATAAAAAAATGACATTCATCAATGTTTTTATTCTTTTAAGAAAGTAAGTATACAAAAATTCTTAACAGAGTGTTGTATAAATAACTAATTAATTCTCAGAGAAGCAATTATAAATTGATTAACCACAATATAGCTTAGTTGAATATTAACATGTCTATTGGTATACAGATGTTCAATAGTTATAAGATTTTTAACTCACATATAGTTAATGTAATTTTGTTATTTGTTAAAGAATTATATATGTGTCTTAAAGCAAATATTTTCCATTATAAAAAGATAGAGAGCTTCAGAGTACTATATGATTATAAAATAGCCCATTATCGATTTGAGACTCTACTTTATGACATAGAGAGACAGGCAAATATTTTGCGTTTTCTTTCCATTTTTTTAAATTCATTGTATGTATCTAAATGTTCAAATAATTATATTATTATTTGTTTTTCAAAATTAATTAATTTAAGAGTTAACACGATAATTTGAGTTTGTATGTACGAAATTACTGCGTTTAACACAGAATAAAAATAAATCTATAACATTTTCAACATTTACTGAAAATCAAAATATAAATAAATTTTACCTTGATAAATTAATTTAAATTTGCTTTAAGTTATTATACCTTTGACTGAAATGAAATAAGCGTTTCCTTTTTTGTGCAATAATTATCATTGTGATTAGTGTTTTATATAATATAATCAATGTTTTACACTATTTCATTCAATGCCTTTTAATAATACTGAAAAAGAAATCTTCGTGGAATGTGGTTTAAATTCGTAGGAAATGTCTCCTTTAAAAGGAAAAGAAATCTTTTGAACTGAAATCAGTAGAAATTATCACAGGCGATTTCCAAACACAAGTTTCTCTAAGAAAAGGAAAATGGGGACTTTTAAACTTAGAAAGTTCTACAGAGTATTGGATAATTTAAAAAAAAAAATTATCCAATCCAAAAATATCTGAAAAAATAAATATAATCTGAACGTAGTCGCGAACAGATAGTTACATTTAAATTAAAATAATATGTTCGTTTCTTTTTTTTTTTTTTTTTCGCCTATTTATTTTCGCCTATTTTCTACCTTCTTGTAAATCTTCTAAGGTTTCTTTCAAGTAGCCGGAAAACTATTCTTCCTCTTATATTGCCGTAATAAATCTTTGGAAAGGGCATTTCCTTTTCTGTTAAATTGTCGGACATAGGATAAATAGAAACTATGCCGACAAAGCCCTCTTCTACTTTCCCGGTCCCTTTAGGGGACTGTTCAAACGAAGAGGAGGGGGAGGGGAGTGTTATTTGAAGCTAAAGTCTCTTGGTTTTGAAAAAAAGTAAAGAAAAAATTGTTGTCACAGTTTTCTGCAACTCGATTGCGGAGTCAGTGAGTTGAGAAGGAAATGTTTTTGTAATTGTTTTGAATGTTGATCGAAGCAGTTGTCTTCGTAGGAATGTTTTGGCTCTACCTTACGCACAAAATCAGTTCATCATCGCACAAAAATCAGAGCAGTAATCTTAGAATTTAGGCATTATGCAATTCTTTTTTGAAATTTTAAATGAAAAGTAAGGATTATCCAAAGGCTAAGAATATAACTCTTTTTGTACAAAAGTCGAAAAAAAATTAAGAAGCCCAGTATTTTGTCATTACTCGCCAAAGAAACAATTCAGTATAAAGAAGAAGAATATAATCCTTTTATAAACAAGTTTACCGAGATACATGAAGCTCCTCGGCAAATTAAAAATGTTTGTAGTCATAATATTTTTGTCTTTGATACCAGCTTATTTTTTTACTTTACTATCAAGTATTCTAAAATTCAAGAGCATTTCCTCTTTTTTACAAATCAAAACAATTTAATACTGTTGAAAAAAAATATAATCTTAAATTTCTTTTGTGTATTTAAAGAATTTATTTTTAGGAACACGTAGATGCACCACGAAAGGAATCCGCTTACCAAATTTTAAGACTGTACGTCTAATAGTTTAGAAATGGAAATATTTATCAATAACGCCCCTTAAGCCTCCGCTACGCCACTTAGGAAGCTATTTTCATAAAACCCATCTTATAGCAGATCTCTACTTAATGAATGGAATCTGCTTACTCAATTTCAAGATTTTACGTCTAATAGTTTAAAAAAGGAGTTAATTGCCTATAACGCTGCTTAATTCTCCGCAAACTTGGGGTCGATTTTCACAAAACCCATTTTGTAGCGGATCTGTACTCTATGAAAGGAATCCGCTTATCAAATTTCTCAAAACTGTACTTCTAATAGTTTAAAAATGGAAATAATTATGCATAACGCCCCTTGGAGGTCAATTTTCGTAAAAATCATTATGTAAGGTATCTCTACTTTATGAAAGAAATCTGTGTACCAAGTTTCAAGACTGTACATCTAATAGATTAATAATGGAAATAATTATCTATAACGCCCCTTAAGCCCCCGTAACGCCCCTTGGGATTAGATCTTTGCAAAATCCGTTCTTAGCTGATGTCTACTTCATGAAGGGAACCTACCTACCAAATTTCAAATATGTAGGTTTAATAGTTCCGGAGATATCGTGGATTAGTCAGTCAGTCAGTGAGTGAGTCGCTTTTCTCCTTTTTATATATAGATGGTACATTAAAAATTTTTTAGATAATATACTTGTTTGTTATTAACTTACGTTGCAGCATATCTTACCCATCGAAAAAAAAAAAAAAAGAATGTTGAGGAATATACACTGTATTTACAAAAAGAAAAATTTATTTTAAAATTAATGAGCTTTAAGGACATTTTCTAATTTAAAGCATACAAGTAATTTTAAGCATACGTTATTTTATAACAAGACTTTTTAAACTTACATCACCACATGCAGACTTAAATTTAATTATGCATAAAACATGTTAATTTTGTTTGAGTTTTTATTTGAAAAAATACTTTGTTTCATAATACGTTTCATATCTTTGAAATGCACCAAAATCCCTTCAGGTGCAAGCGTATTCTTGGTGAATTAAACCTTAACAAATGGAAAAGGAATTGAAAGAATAACGGTAGCGTATTCTTGGTGAATTAAAATAGGGAATTTATTTGAAAGAATACGTCACAACTATTGAAAATTATTTACAAAATGATACATTAAAGTTATTAAAATTAATTAGATTGTTAGAGTCCACTATTTTGTGAGAGGAGGTTTCGTTGGTTACCGCTCCCGTGCAAGTTCAAAGCATCTCTTCTCATCTTCCGGTCGGGTCGCTAGATTCCTCGGGGGTCAAACAGGGTTTGCGCTGCATCGGAAGTTGCACGTGTGGGCGTCGAATCTACAAAGAAACCGACACCAAATGTTGTTGTTGTTTTCGAGACGTGACGTTACAGCTCTCGCCCTCTCTTATGGAACTTTTCCGTTGAGAAAAGTTTAATGGGATGACGATGAGACAACTGACAGATTACCGACACATCCCTTCATCAAGCACCACTATATTTCTGAGCTGCAATTTTAATTACTAAAGAAAACGCTGAACTAAATTTGGAATTACTTATTTCTAGTGAGTGAGTGTTCTTGCTAGGAACTTACACAAATCCATATTACGAAATAGCAATGTAAGAAAACATACTATACATTAAATAAAAATACAAACACTCCTATCACAATGCCTAGTATCAATTATACTAACAACATGTTATATCAAATGCCTAGTGTAAGACCTTGCACATAAAATATTCTTCGCCACAATACTTAAATAAAATTATACTAACGACATGTGTTGATATGATATGCGAAGTGTACAACCTTACACACAAAATATTTTTCACCATATGCCTCTTGCGTAAACTAAATACTCATGTATATTTTAAAACCCTGTACACAAAATTAAGCATATTAATACATTTGCTTTTCATGGCTTTATCTTTTGACACGCATCGCCATTCGATATGATATACAGTACTAGTAAATAAATAAAATTTAATACAATTATTAACCTTTAACTAAAAACATAAGCAACAATTATTATTCATGAGCAAGAGAACATTGTTAACAATCCCTAATTATCTATCACCGATCTGCTGAGACTATCTGCATTTTTGTGACTTTTACCCGACCGATGTACAATTCTAAAATTATATGGTTGCAAAGCCAAAGCCCATCGCATCAATCTAGGGTTAGAACTAACATTTCTATTCAACCACACCAACGGGTTGTGATCGGTCATAACTAAAAATGAATTTCCATCTAAGTAATAATGTAACCTTTTAATTGCGAAAACAATACTAGCACATTCCTTCTCCGTCGTACAATAACGCTTCTCTACCTCTGAAAATTTCTTACTCAGGTAAAGGATTGGATGCTCCTCACCTTGTTCAGTTAATTGGGTTAAAACTGCTCCCATACCTGCGTTCGAAGCGTCCGTTTGAACAATGAATTCTCGTTCAAAATTTGGCGCGTACAAGACGGGCTTATCAATTAGTTTCCCTTTTAGTTCTCGAAATGCGTTTTCACACTCGGTCGTCCACTTAATTTCTCCCTTCTTTGCTCTTCCCTTCAACGCATCCGTCAACGGAGCAGCAATTACCGAGAACAGATTTATATATTTTTGGTAATAACCCGCTATACCTAAGAAAGCACGTATTTGGGTTTTCGTGCGAGGGGTAGGGAACTCTAGAACAGCCTGAACTTTGATCTCGGAAGGAGTGCGAAAACCCTGACCCACAATGTGACCCAAAAATTTGACATTTTGTTGCGCAAACTTACACTTTGAAGGTTTTATCGTTAACTTAGCTCTCTTTATTCTCTGCAGAACCGTTTCCATATGTTTAATATGCGACTCCCAAGTATCTGAGAAAATTGCGATATCGTCTAGATACGGGACAACGAAATCCTCTAGTCCGTTAAGTAATTCAGCCATGAGTTTACTAAAGAAATATGGAGCATTCTTTAATCCGAAACTCATCCTTAGGGGTCGGTATGTACCAAAGCTAGTACAGAAGGCTGCGTATCGCTGTGCTGTTTTACTCAAAGGTATTTGCCAATATCCTTTAGATAAGTCAAAGACGGTAATAAATTTAGCCGCCGATACTTTTTCTACGCGTTCTTCGATATTCGGAAGAGGAAAATATTCCGTTCTAATGATCCCGTTTAATTTCCTGTAATCTATACATGGACGAGGTTCTTTCCCAGCTATCTCAACTAAAATCATAGGAGACATGTAATCCGATTCTCCTACCTCAATGATTCCTAATTTTAACATTCGGTTAATTTCGTTTTTTAAGATTTCATTTTGTCGGTGCGACATTCGATAGGGCTTCGTCCTAACTGGTTGATCGCTAACTAACTGGATTTCGTGTTCAACCAGATTAGTTAAACCGGGATTGTTTGAAAACATTTAGAGTATTTATTTAATAATTCGCGCAGTCGATCCATTTGTTTGTCGTGAAGGTGTTTGTTCAACTCGCTAGCCTGGATTACGTCCTCGAAATCATAAATGAGAGAATTGTTTTCTAAGTATGGGATTTCTAACTCCTGGTCTGCGAGAGAGTTTTTTGTTTCATCATTAATAATTACGTTAACGTGTTCTGGCCTTTTGTAATATGGTTTTAGCATATTTATATGATAGATTTGAGATGTTTCGCGTCTGCCGGGGATTTCGACTAAATAGTTCGTTTCCGAAATTTTATTTAAAATTGTCCCAGGACCTATCCACTGCACTGCTAATTTATTTGCTCTGGATGTAGCTAACACTAGGACTAAATCTCCATCCTTAAATTCACGTTTTACTGCGTTTTTGTCATACCAAGTTTTCCGCTTAACTTGCATTTCCTCCATTTTATTTATAGCTACTTCTTGACATCTTTTTAATCTATTTATTAACTTAAACATATATTCAGTGACGAGATCACCCTCTTCTTCCGGTTCCATCCAATGTTCCATTACTAACGTCTCTGGGGTTCGCAAATTTTTCCCATACACCAACTCTGACGGTGTATACCCTGTACTTTCGTGAGATACAGTTCGTAACGCTAAAAGAATTGACGGAAGATGTTTGTCCCATTCGAGCCTGCATCTAAACATAAGACTCGTAAGAGTCGTTTCAACGTTCGATGAAATCGCTCAACAGGGTTACTCTGTGGATGATACACAGAACTATGCCTGACAAGTATTCCGAATCTTTCAAAAAACTCGGTAGTCAGAGCACTAGTAAAAGAAGTACCCTGGTCACATTGTATTTCACGGGGAAACCCCATCCGACTAAAGATGTTTAACAGCGCATCTGTGACACTAACGGAACTAATATCAGACACCGGAATAGCTTCAGGGAATTTTGAAGACATGCAAATGGCCGTGATAAGATATCGATTCCCTTTAGATGTGATCGGGAGAGGCCCACATGCATCAATATTTAGCTTAGTAAAAACCTCCTGAATAACAGGGACCAATTTTAGTGGAGCTTTCTTTTTTATCATTGGGCTTCCCAGCCCTCTGACACTGATCGCAAGTTTTTACAAACTGTTCCATATCTCTATAGCAATTCGGCCAGTAAAAATATCGGTTTAATTTGTCTTTGATTTCGTAATTCCCAGGTGTGCAGATGTTCCCTCATGACACAATGATTTAATAGGGTCGCGCAACCCTTCCGGCACTACTATTAACTTCACCACGTTACCTAACTTATCTTCACGATTTTTGACCAATAATTCCTTCTCTAGCGAATAAACCTGATTGGTAACCTGCACTTGACTGGCTGCCTGTTCGTATAAGGGTTTAATCTCCTCGCTATTTTTTGAGCATTGATTAAATTTTCTCGCGTAACCCTTAGCAGCGCTAATTCCGGAACATATTCCTGGAGTGCAGGTATTAAAATTTCGTCCTCTGCATCCGAAGAAACAATTATAACCTCATCTTCCCCTTTTTTAGCATCACCACTATCTATTCCCCTTTCTTCTCTAGCCGCTTTGACTTGAGACCTTGTTTGGACAGCATTCAATATTTCGACTGGCAGGAAATTATAGCCTAAATTTCCTTTTATTAGCTCGGCCGTTTTATTTCCAAGCAAATATCGACCGTGTTGATTTAAGTGATTTCCACAAACCGCTGCCTTAGTCTGCACCGTTCCAAAATTTCCGGAAATTTCCACGACCGCCAAAGGTAAACAAACTAATTCTGGGCTTAACGGTTGTTTTACCCAAACATTTTCACCAGAGAAAGAAGAAGGATTTATGTATTTTGCACATACTAAATCTATTGTCGCTCCCGTATCTCTAAGAATGTCTATCTCGTGACCATTCACAGAGCCCTTTGTTGTATATGAATTAAGAAAATCCGTGTTTTCATTTCCTTCAATATTATTGAGAGTTTCCGTCGTTTTGTTTTTTATTAATTTAGGGCAACCGGCTTTTATATGTCCAGGCATATTGCAATGATAACATCTTTGTATCACGCGTTTTTCAAAAGTTCTCTCTCTAGTACTCTCCGGAACAGAAGCTCCTAATCTGGGGGAAGTTTTCCCAAATCTATTTTCTTTTTCCTTGATCCCTGAGTATGTCAAAATTTTATCATTTCTGCCCCACCTATCCATGGGTTTCGAATTTACCTTTCGGACGTCCTCATAATTATCAAAGAGTTCTGCTATTTGAGTAGCTGATTTAAGGTTTGCCCAATTATCTAAAAAATGATCTTTCATACTAGCTTTGGCGCGTTTTTTTAATTGATCTACCACCATTAGATCTTTAAGATCTTGAAAGGTATTTATTTCTAAGCCAATCAGCCACTCATCTAGATAATTCGTAATTTCAAAAGTGAAATCCTTCCAGGTGCTATCGGATTTTTTCTGGTGTTGGACAAATTTTTGCCGAAAGACCTCCGGACTTAACTTGAATCTTTTAAGTAATAATTTCTTTACATAATCGTAATTTTCGGCTTGTTCCTCCGGTTCGCGAGCAATAAATTGCACGATCTCTAGGGGTAACAAACCCAATAATTGCCCCACCCACTCTTTCTTTTCTATTGACGCCCTTTTAGCCTGGCGTTCAAAGATCACTAGATATAAACTAATATCTGACTGCTTAGGATCGAAATCTGGGATCAATTTTTTAAGTTTAAATTAGAGGTTACAGAACATGCATTTGTAGAATCGTTTGATTCATCGTTTACCCTAAATCCGGATTGTATTTTAAACCTTTCTAAATCAAATTTCAGCTGTAATTCTCTTTTAATGCCTGCTCCTTTACTAACTCCTCCAATCTCATTTTTTTCAGCCCTTTCTAACTCCTCTAATCTCATTTTTTCAGCCCTTTCTAACTGCCTCTAATCTCATTTTTTCAGCCCTTTCTAACTCCTCTAATCTCATTTTTTCAACCCTTTCTAATCTAATCTCATTTTTTCAGCCCTTTCTAACTCTTCCAATCTTTTCCGTTTGCAATGATAGTCTCATACAGATTTTTAACAAATTCCTCTTCATAACCTTCACTGTTAGTGATTGCAATTTTTATGCTAGGGACAGTCATATTTAAAGTGGCATTTATTCCTAATTCCTCAGCAAGTTGCAACATGTCTTGCTTTTTCCTTTACCAAGGAAAGCCATTTTTTAAACAATATCAAATAAATGTCACGCTAAATTTTGCACTATTGTTACTATTCTCTATTAATACAATAACACTGGTCCCATGCATACACAGAAATACACAAAGAAAAACTTAACACTAAAAATAATCAAAATCATTCAAGAGACTTAAAACACAATAAATCTTAAGCTAAAATTGCACACAATGCTTGAAATACAATTACAATTCTCTAGAAACAAAATAACACTGTTCCCATGCAAGAAAAAACACTAAGTATTTCAAAATTTCTAAAGAACACTTTAACCAAAATTCCTAATACAATATGCAGTTTGCAACTCAAAAATATAACAGTACTCACCCATTTGAAGTACTCAGCTTGCTGTCAGAAGCAAATTATGTGCACTAGTGGTACGGCTTCCGAAAATCGCTTTTCCTTCGGACACTCTCGCCGTTAACACTGTAGATGTAGATCAGTTTGATCTTCTATGAGCAGGACGCTCCCTTTCTCCGAAGCTGAATTTACTTGCAGCACGGCTTCCGAAAATCGCTTTCCTTCGGACACTCTCGCCGTTAACACTATAGATCAGTTTGATCTTTGAGCAGGACGCTCTTTTTCTCCGAAGCTGAATTGAATCGCAGAACGGCTTCCGAAAATCGCTTTCCCTTCGGACACTAGCCGTTAACACTATAGATCAGTTTGATCTTTTATGAGCAGGACGCTCTCTTTCTCCGAAGCTGAATTTACTTGCAGCACGGCTTCCGAAGATCTCTTTTTCTCCCTGCGTTGCGGTCCGTCCGTAAAAATCCAAAATTTTCCTCCTCTCACGGGTCCTGAATGCTAACTTTTATCCCAAAGCGCTGCCACCAAAACTCTAAGCTGTAACGTTTGAAAGAATAACGGTAGCGTATTCTTGGTGAATTAAAATATGGAATTTATTACGTCACAACTATTGAAAATTATTTACAAAATGATACATTAAAGTTATTAAAATTAATTAGATTGTTAGAGTCCACTATTTTGTGAGAGGAGGTTTCGTTGGTTACCGCTCCCGTGCAAGTTCAAAGCATCTCTCCTCTCTCATCTTCCGGTCGGGTCGCTAGATTCCTCGGGGGTCAAACAGGGGTTGCGCTGGATCGGAAATTGCACGTGTGGGCGTCGAATCTACAAAGAAACCGACACCAGATGTTGTTGTTGTTTTCGAGACGTGACGTTACAATACACTGTATTTACAAAAGAAAATAATTTTATTTTAAAATTAATGAGCTTTAAGGACATTTTTAATTTAAAGCATACAAGTAATTTTAAGCATACATTATTTTATAACAAGTTTTTAAACTTACATCACCACATGCGGACTTA
Organism: Trichonephila clavipes; assembly: GCA_019973935.1. NCBI lineage: Eukaryota > Metazoa > Arthropoda > Arachnida > Araneae > Nephilidae > Trichonephila > Trichonephila clavipes. The sequence goes on from BMAU01001511.1 coordinate 70,084, forward strand.
AATTTAATTATGCATAAAACATGTTAATTTTGTTTGAGTTTTTTTATTTGAAAAATACTTTGGTTCATAATACGTTTCATATCTTTGAAATGCACCAAAAATCCCTTCAGGTGCAATTTTCCGTGTCTTTTCTTAAATGTTTCTAGTCATCCATTGCTACGTAGAAATTGGTCTTATCCCAATACCTTAACAAATGGAAAAGCTTTCTCTATTACGAAAGGCTCAGAGATCAGAACATTTTTATCTTGCATTGTATGTATCCACTTCATAACTGCCTCGTCGAAATCTTCATGGACACATGTTCTTCTACGTTTTGAACAAGAATTCAATGAATCCTAATTTCGAAGCTTATCTCGATTTCTTATAATAGTTGATAAGCTGTTTGGAGGAAAACCAAATGATAAAGCCATGTCCTCTTTTTGACGCCTTTATCTATTTCCTGAAAAATTAAAAAAAAAATTCATGCTCAAGCACTTACGAACTATCAGAAACGAAGTTACCAGTACAACTGATCAACACTACAATTGAACGGAAATTAGTTCAAGGACACGGAGACACGATGCAATTCCACTGAGGGTGAAAGAGGATATCGAAGATGTTTCTAGTGAAAAGTAGTACTTCTTGGATGAAACTCCCTGAAATCTATTGCTCTCGGCGCGCTAAACAAAAAAACAGTTCAAGATTTATGAGAACCATAAAATGTGTTAAGAGAGAATAAAACTTAAAATGTCCGGAACTACTTTAAAAATAAGGAGAAAAAAATACAATCACAAGAAAAAAAGTTTGTTGTATAGAAAATGCACTTTACTATAGGAAGATTATTTTATGAAGAAAATCCTGAAATGCGCGTAGAAAAATTCGCTATATAGAGGTTCGTTATATGGAGGTTCGACTGTATATATATTTTTTGATAAACAGTAGAAACTTTTCCCCTGTCTCATTACTTAGAACCATAAATCTCTCCTTCTCCTGAACCCTTTAACCGCTTCCTTTACACATTTTTTTGAAAAAATTGCAAAAAATCATCACATTTTTTAATTTTATTATTAAATACAATGAAACGAAACAAAACAAAATATGTAGGTTTTAAGTTGAGTTTTTAAAATTTTTTACAGGCGTAAAAACATTTAGTTTTAATATTAGTTTACTATCCCGAGTTATATCTGGCAAATGGAAAAAGTTAAATATTAGTCTTAATATGATTGATTTTGAAACAAGGGACAACACAAAATGAGATACTTGACATTCTGTAAACTGGTATCTAGTCTCGTTTCTTACTGGCTTATTTCTGGAATCTCTATTACAGGAGCACAGTCACGGGAACACTGTCTCGTTGGATTTGATTTTTTTTTTCAGATGCAGGAATAACATCTGAAAAATGCATTGAGGTTAACCTGAGTGGTGAAGGACTAATGCTGGGTTTTCCTGATGTGGCAGAAAACTCGTCACGATGATTTTCTGAAATTAGTTTTTCAGTCAGTTTCATTCTAAATTGTTTAGGTGATCATGAACCTCCTGATTTACAGTACAAAATGAAGGAATTTCACAAGGCCAAATCCAATAAATGGAAGAAAATATTAGTATTTTCCTCTCTTTTTCTGGATGTAAAGTAAGGAGCTAAATGCTGGTCAACTTTATCTGCACCACCCATTTGGTCATTGTAGTCAACTACACATTTAGGCTTGGACTTTGTCTCTCCCCGTTCATTTGTTACATTCTGCATTTCGATTGTATGTATTGTGGAAATTAAACTAACACATCCTTCTTATCTTTCCATGTAATTACAGTTACTTCCCTCTCTAATACCCAATAATTTCTCCTTTTTTTTTAAAAAAATTTCTTTGTCTTTAGATCTCGAGATAAATCTCTTCTATTCAATCCAAATGTTCCATTCACATCAATCTTCCTTTTAACCAACGTATCAGCCAAACCGGGCGGGATAAAAATTGTCCTAACTGCCAACCAAAGCTGAGCGTTTCCTTTCATTTCTTTAGGCCGAGTAAAACCGTGATAAAACAAATCGTACAGACAAATTCCGCTCGGGATAATAATTAGCTGTAATATATACTAACCCGAGATAATCAGGCAAGCGGTTAAAGTTCACTACATATTCCCTTTGAAAATTTAACAAAATAATTTTAAATATCACCATTAGACATGATGATGAACATAAATATACAAAGAAAAGAATTTAGCATTTTCCAATTTCGAGAAATTTACGGTTTCACAGTGAACCTTAACAGTCCATTTTTCCTATTCGAACTAACTAATCCAAAAGATCATTCAGAAAAAAAAAAAATCTATTATTTTAAAGCCATAAAACTTTTATATTTTAACGAAATCAATAAAGGAAAAATATTTTTAAAGTTTTTAATTGTTTTTTTTAAAGTTTTCTGCACTTTTATAATTTTATACAAATTTGGACATAAAATTACATACTAAAAAAATTTATATTCCTTAATAAAAAATTGCTAGTCCATATAAATTTTCCATCTATAATTTTTAAGAGAGAATATTTATATCCATTATATGTACACCCACACAGTGTCGCATTTAGGCAGGGGGCAAAATTTTAGAGTGCGGACAAGTATTGTTAAATACAAAAATTTATCACTATAATTTTTAAAGTAAATAAATATTTTACTAAGATATGCAATAAACAAATATTGCTTCAAAATGTCAGCTCTGCTTCTATTCCTAAATTCTCTAAATCCCAAAATTCGCTAAGCTTTTTCGAAGTATTGGATTCATTAACAATAACACTCATTGTTAAAAGTTCCTCCCGATCTGACCCAAATAATGTATCTATTTCTATAAGATTTTTGTTTAGACGTGTAATTCTACCTATAACTACTTGATAATAATAGTCCACGCCAATAAGAATTGATATTTCTTTATCGTTAAATTCATAAGAATCAGCTAATTGTACATTTCTTAAATATCTAAATTTTTTTATCAGGGGTTGGTAAATGTGTAATCGAAATATGTTCTGTCTCGACCGCTTCCATTGCAATGTACAAATTTGGATCATTCCTGTTTTTCAATTTTATTTTAACTATATTTAAGGTTTTTATTTCAGTTTCTTTAGCACCAAATGTGCAAATGGAAAGGTTTTCTTTTCCAAGAATTAGAAAGTTAAATTTCTCAGAAGTACTCTTTAAAACGAACCTTCTTTGTGAACCATTATCTAAGAATAAGAATAATCTAACAACTTCTTGTTCATTTTTGTGTCATCTATTAACTCAGCACATATTTGTAATAATACACTATTTACTTCTGTTTTAAATACTGCTGAAACTATATTATTTGTTTCACTTTTTGGAGAGAAATCGTCACCGTGCCGATTTCGAAAACATATTGTGAAATGGTGGGAGCCATTACAAATAGGACATGACTCTCTTTTCGCACATTCCATTGATCTATGACCGGGCATGAGGCTCAAATAACATCCCCTTTTTTTCTTAAAATTTCTCTCTTTTCGTTAGCGCTTAAGAAATGGCAGGCCTCGAGTTCATGACCTTTGTTGCAGTATAAACATTTGCGACTTCTATGCAATTCACAGTGAAGGAAAAGGAGTTGGTTCGGGGTGTTCTGTCATCGGATTTCTCTTACGATGTCCGGGGAAAAAGGAGCTTTTATTTTTGCTCTCTTTAGTGGTGGAGGGGAATAATGATATGGTTTATGATTGTTTATTTGAGAGGCTTGTTCCAGAACTGGAATTTCCAAGTTCATTAACCGCAAAAGAGCGCTTTGGTTAAACCCTTAGTCCAGGGGGTCCAACGCAAAAGAAATTGCAGGCCACTTCGGAAAAATATTATAATCTCGCGGGCCACACATAAAAATATGTACCTTTATATCAAATTTGGAAACAAAAAAACATTTATTGGAGTGAAAATTTAAAACTTTTCTTTTTAGTGTACAGGATTTAAAACCTGATAATTAAATTGCGGATTCTGTTATAAATCATGATTTGACATATCTGTACAAGAATTATTTACTACACAAGCTTGGGAAGAAGTAGAAAAAATATTTACATTGAAACAAAACTTTTGGCGTTGCAATCATTGTGAAAGCGCAACGACATAAAAAAATATGGTTCAGTGTGATGATTGCAGTTACTGGTAACATTGGAAATGCGTCAATTTTAAGAATGGGTCAAAAATTAAAAATTGGCTTTGTCCAGATTATTCTATAAAGTAAAAGATGGCGATACCTCTATAAAAAAACGCATCGAGATTCCTACCTCATGGTGATGTAGAAACGGGATCAATATCATAAATATTTCTAATATGCATTGCTTATTTCCCCATTTAATTAATTATTTTAAGAGAGAGCTGCCAAGAGCTGGGAGGCCCCTGATCACCCCTAAGATGTTCTCCTCAAAATTGGGGTGGAACCCAGCCAAAACGTACTGTTACCTGAATGGTACTCAAAGCTACGGCTAACGACAAGCGTACTTGTAGCCCTTTGCAGCGATGAATTTCTTGGGCCTCGATCTGACATCGTCAGATAGGTGGCATTAGTAACAACAGAGAGAGAGCAACATTATTTCATAACTTATTATTTAGTGTACTAACTCATCAATAAAAAAAATGCTCATTTCTTACATATTAATTAAAAGAAAAATGTTTTCCAGTGAGGATATGTGTTCAAAAATTATACTTTGGATAATATTTAGGATATTTAATTCCTTCTTAGGTCAACAAAGAAAATCTTTTATTTTAGTTACTTTTTATTAAATAGTTACAATTAATATAAATATGTATATACATATGACAGACTTACAATATTAAGTGACAAACTAGAAAGCGATTTTCCTTGCAATTTTTCATTTTCCTTTTTATATATGGTGTTAGACTATTTTTTGTTTGTTTGTTACTATTTATTCATTTATCGAATTTAATTATTCCTATAAAATAGTAATGTAAAAAAGAAATCACATTTTCAGAAATTAGGCCATCCCAGGAGGGATTCGAACCTACGACATTTGGATTAAAAGTCCAACGTGCTATTTATTGCTCAACAGGGGCACAACGAACGATTTTCCTTTCTATATATGCTGTTGGACTATTATTTTTTTTACTTTTTATTCATTTTTTAAATATAATGAATGAATTAATATGTGAAAAAAAAGAAACAATGGTATTAACATCAAGTGTCATCCACTGCTAGTTTAAAAAGATGTATTTGAACTTCAATGGATGAATAGAAAGTATTTTATTAACGATTGAAAAAGAGTGAACTAGTGGTAGGAATTAATAAGAAATAAACAACATAAAATATAGGCATTCCTTTAATATAGTTAAATAAAAAAAAAAAAAATTAAGATTTTAATGAGAATTTTGCCCTTGTAAAGTTATACTTAATGACGCAATATCAGGGATATAGTTTGTGATTTTCAATTTAACAATGATTCTAATGTTGAGTTGTTACGTGGGAGATTCAGATTTTATATCAGAATTTTTTTTTACCCAATTACACCAATTTTTTAGAATTTAAATGGATAGGCTGGTTAAAGAAATATATAGAACAAAATACTCAAAGACTAATACATTTTTGAAAAACTTTTTTTCTTAATTAATGAATAATTTTGTATGTGTCAAAAAATATTTAAAAAAAATGATTTATCGTGTAATTATGAAAAATTAAAAATTAATTGCTGAATCTAATTGTAAAGATGGAACTATATTTATATTGAAAATTCGATAGAGAGTTTTCTCAATCGGTATAGAAACTAAATGTGATTATAGTTGGAAATAGATTCCAAAAATAAAAAAGAATATTCGATATTTATCATCTAGTTATTAGCCGTCATGTAGAAGTATTGATACACGTTAAATCTATTGAGGCTCAAACGTCTTCTCATTTGTGTGGTGAGGAAGTTAAGACAGGGGTGCCAGCTCAGGTGTCGTCCTCGTCACTTGATCATGGTTCAAAATTACGAGGTTCGTCGCCAAAAGTCCTCGTGTAGCTGAACAGAGCGACATTAATTGTCTCTCTCTCTCGAGTTATTGAGATTTTCATCGATTTGCAATTCTATAAACGATTTTAGAATATCTCTATGTATAAAGCTAATAATTTATTATATAATAATGGTATCTGTTTGCATTATAATCATTTGCTCATACTAAAGGGGAAAAAATGTTTATTCCTTAATATGTGTTCTTTGTACATTAAATTCTGTACTTTCAACTGCTTTTTCTAATTTGATCATTTATATTTTGTAATCAAATATTATTCCTTAACTCAGTAGCGCAACAGCCCATGAGAGCCAAGACCTGCTGTGCCCATCTCAGTATACGTGATCCTGGGCGCTGAGTTGCGTGAGCAGATGCTTCTCGGTCATGTGGTCAATATGACGCGAAACTCTCAGTGTTTAGTTCCCAAGCAATCATGACACTCATTTATCGACCCACTGAAAGGATGAAAGGCTGAGTCAACCATGCCCAGCCCGGGGTTTGAAACTCGCACATGTGGTGTGGAAGCGTGATGCACGACTACTCAGCTTCAATATTATTCCTAAAATAATATAGTATTTTCTGTGTATATGTGTGATCAGCTTATACTTTTTATCAACATTGTAAAATCTTTAAAATGTTTTACTTTGAGTGAGATTCAACGAGTTTGAAAACTAACGTTTTGTTCAAAATCTGTATGCTATCTATAAAATTTATAAAGTTTTTATTACATTTTATAGCATTAGAGAATCAATGTTAATATTTATATAAAAAAATTTCTCTTAATTTTACCTTTTTCTATTACAAAGTGGTAAATGTTTACACAGTCTTTAAAATCTTAAGAATATGTTAAGTGAATATTATCAGTTATAATTTTTTTCTTTGCCATATAAAGAAATTTTTGCATCTTAAAACAAATTTCCTTCAATCCAACAAATTTTAATTTTTAAAATCCTGAAACTCAATGTCAGCATCTCTTTTGTTTTCCAATGAGGTTGTATTACGATGACTTAATGCCAAGGAATAACTTTCGCATTCGAAATAATCAAATCAAAAGAGCATGCGTTATTGCATATTAGAAATCATTAATTCCGTACAAACTCACCCACCCCTCCAAAAAAAATTTATTACTACAGTTAATAATAAAACTTGTTACTTATTGGAAACTTAAATAGTTTTTCAATGTACATTCCATGATCATACTATAATTTCAAATATTTTTCCTCAGTTCCTTATGTATATAAAAATAAGCTAATTTTTAAAAAATAACGCTTAAAAAATCCCATTCACGTTTGAGCAAAGAAATTACATCGATTAAAAAATGAAAAGGAGGTATATTAGCTGATTTAAATGTAATCATAAACAAGTATTACAGACATGAAAAATTAAAAACAATATTACTTTAGAATATCCTAATTAGGATTGATATCAATGAAGTTTAAAAAGGAAATGTAAATTTTTCTTAACCAATTCGTAAGAAAATAAAGATAAACTAAATTGCATGTAAGGTTGATTAGCATTATAGTTATATTTTTCGAATCTTAGGAAATAAAAATTTTGGCATATCCGGTCTAAAGGAAATGGGTGGAGTCGGAACTTCCTCAAGAATGCGTTGGCCGTCTCTTGTCCCTTCCCCCTAGAAGCAAAGGGAAGAAAAGCTGGGGGGTCATTGGGAAACTGGGTTATTGTTAGAAGCAAAGGGAAGCAGATGTCTATCTCTTTTATGGCCCCTAAATTTCTGCCAACAGAGTGAGGGAGGTCTTTGGTTATTCGTAGTGCAGTGTTTCTCAAAGTGTGGGGCGCGCCCCCGGGGGGCGCGATGACCCTACAAGGGGGGCGCGAACGTATCGAAAATTTAAAGATTTTTTTTTAAAAAAATAACCGATTAAAAGAGAAGTAAAACAAAATGCTTTCTTCCATAATAAAAAAATACACACAACAACACTGACATAATTTATGTTTATTATCTGGCTTTTTTCCGTCATCAAATAGCTATCTTTGATCCCAAACCAAATTAAAAAAAAAAAACATTTTGTTTTATTTGCTGTATTTCCTCAATGAGAGATTTTTTTATTACGTTTTAACATAAAAGATTACTCGTTAAAAGAAAAAAACGAAACCCAGACCCTGAGAAAAATTCTAAGATAAACAATATTCACCACTGTAATTATTATTGAAATACTGTACATTAGTTGTAGAAAAAGAAATGGAAGTCATGATTCACTTTTCAGCAAGGCTGCATAGTACATTTGCTAATCATTTGATTGACCTTCAATCTTATGGTATGGTTATTATCAATATTAGTTCCCTCCCATCTTTTATGCGTTTGCTTTTCGCTTAGGGAAATTGTAAATAATTGAGTTTTGCGATATTTGGAAAAGAATTAATTGATTTAACATTTCTGTAGGATAATTGAAAAGTGTCTGATTTGCGTCCTTTATTATGGTCTTGTACTTTTGAATAATTTTACTTCAGTTTTATTGGATTTTTTCTCAAATCATCAAATAATTGAATAGTCCTTGAAAGAAGGTAAGTATACTTTCTATAAATTAAAATATTCACTAGAATTCCGATTTGTATCGTGTACAGTAAAAATAATTCTAAGAAAATGATTGGGGTGACTGAGTCCCCCCGCACTACCATTAATGTTAGTATCGAGTACGCGCCTGCTCCCGGGTTAAAACATTTTGAAGTGTTCTCGTTTTAAATGTTAAAAAGTAACACAATTATACTTCATCGGAATTTTATATTCTTTTTCATAATTTAACATTAATTCTAAATGCTAATTGTGTGAAATTTAAAATTACAGTTCTTTTAAACAGTTATTTACAATTATAGCATTTATCTAAAAAAAATCATTTTACATTTTTGTATACAATGTCGTGTGTGTGCACACAGTTTTACTCTCCTTACAGTTCAGCTATTATATCAAGAATAATGTTTTATTTTTTAAAAAATGAACTCAAAAGTGCGAAGAGTCGGTGTTTCAGCCAGTATACGTTTGATGTATCAGTACTGAAGAAGGTATTTTATAAATAATTTCTTATTACTGAATTTGGCCACGGTAGCCGAGTGGTATAGGTATCGGATCGTAGCTTGCCTTGTCACGAGTTCGAGCCCAGTACCACTAAAGATCCGCCGTGTAGGGCAGCGATGCACGTTAAATCTGTTGAGAGTTGAAACGTTTTCCCGTTGGTGTGGTGTGGTAGTTAGGATTAAGAGGGGTGCCAGCTCAGGTCTCATCCACGTCACTTGACCATGGTTCAAAATTACGTGGTCCGTCGTCAAAAGCCCTCGTGCAGCTGAACAGTGCGACGTTAATATTCAATCAATCAATCTTATTACTAAATTAAGAACAAGTTTAATAATTATTAGGGACTTCCACGGGCTTGTCTTGTAGAGGAAAGTTTTTCAAAGGAAGGTTTAATATCAGAAATTGACACTTAAAGAGTTATTTTTCTATATTTAGCTGAGATCTATATTTTGTCTTCAAGGCATCCACTGCAGAAAATCCGGTTTGAAAAAGGTAGGATGTTGAAAATGGTAATAGTATACGAAATGCTTTTGTTTTCAGTACAGATAATTCCTCATCCATCTCTACCCCAAATTCAAAGAGCGATTTATTACAAAATTGCCTTTTAATTTTTCACTGGATGTGAAATCTATGAAGATTTCTTCTTCGGAAGTAGAGAGCCCTTCTGGAGTATCTTGAAATAGATCCCTAATCCACTCGCAACTTGCTACCAAGCTGTCCTCATCCAGAAAATACTTTTTAAAATTCTTTGCCAACATAGCTAAATGATTTTACATGTTTTAAAAACAACTTTCACATGTTGTTCTACAGATTTGTAAGTTTTTACACATATCGAGCTGGGGCTTTTTTTCCATCATTTACTTCAGTAGTGGTAAATCCAAAATTTAAGTATTTTTGAGAAGATCGCCTTGATTTAGTTTTCGGAACCATGCTCGTCTGTGTACTTGATGATTCTTTATTATGGTCGAATGTTTGCTTACGACTTAAAAATGTATGTATGATATTGTTTTAATCTACTGCCGTAAATACTTAATTACCGTGAATTACAATTAACGTGGAAATTTAAAAAAATGTACATTCAAGCTAGATTCGGTAGCTATAGGAGTATCGAGTCGACCAAAAATGACTGGAATTGTACGAGGAAAAGCATTTTTACATGTTTTGCGCAGACGTCGGATAGGTTGCCCAGACTCACGCAAACGTACCCTATAATGCCACATGTGATGGATATGAAGAGCGACATTGACTAGACTATTTTTCTAATGACATTTGTACTTTGAGAAATGAATGCTGAAGGAAATAAATCTTTAATTAAATACATCATTTTGCGTCCTGTTCCAATTTAAAAATTAGAGAAAGAAAAATAACATAATTCTAAGTAATATATATTTTAAGTAATTTTCTTAAAATATATATTACTTAAAAACTTACATATACACAAAATTTAATATACTTATCGTATTGATTTGGAAACGGTTTATAATTAAGATCGTATTGTAACTTTAGCGTCTCTCTCTCAAAGTGCATTTTTATTGCAGTAAATACATTATTGTTGTACAGGGGGGCGAGAAAAAATTATGATTGAAAATTGGGTCGCCAGTATTGAAAGTTTTGAGAAACACTGCTTTTAATGTATGAGTGGTGCACAGAGTATTTTATGACTAATTAATTAATACTAAATTAAGAACAAGTTTAATAATTATTAGCTGGGCTTCCATGGGCTTGTCTTACAGAGCAAAGTTTTTGAAAGGAGTTTTAAGATAAGAAATTGACCCTCTGAGTTCATTTTCTATATTTAGCTGATATCTATATTTTGTCTTTAAGCAACCACCGCATTTTGTAATATGTTCCAATTTAAAAATCAGAGAAAGGAAAAATAACTTAGTAATTATCCTATTACTTAATTTTTTTGCTTAAAAGTAACATATACAAAATTTAATACTTATGTCATGAATTTGTGCGGTTTATAATAAATATTGTTGCTTTATCGTAAAAGAGCATTATTATTGCATTCAGTAAATTATTATGTATAAGGGGGGCGCGATAAAAATTGTGATTGAAAAGGGGGGCGCCAGTATTGAAAGTTTGAGAAGCACTGTCGTAGTGTCATTGAATATACGTCACACAGGCTATTAAGAAATATTTGTTTTTACTTTTTTTTCTTACACTGTATACCCCTTACAATTATAACTAATTAAATCGGGACCCAGGTTTATCGTAGTCATGCTATATCAAATACATTATCTATACGTTTGAAACGAATTTTGTTACATAATGCTGTATTTTTTCTTTCTTAACTAAATTATCACAAAAATAAATCTCAGCCAATAATACAGTGGCTTGCAGATATCATCCAACATTAAAATACAGAGAACAGAATACTATGCAAAAGTTGAAATAAAAGCAAAGTAAACTTCGGCATTTTCGATAAAATTATTGAAAATGGTGTTTTACCAAATTTAATGCAGTCGCATACTATTGAAATTGAGGCACCACAAATCTAATGTTTCCGTGTTATTTAGCAACCAATATCACAATTAGTCTCAACAATGTATTATATTCTAATATTAAACATGTTTTAGATTGTATCATATATATATATTCCAAAACTATTTATCAAAATAACAAATGTACTCACGTATGTGATCAGTTGTATTAAATGTGTTTTAAAAAAATAATGTAGTTTTTGCATTGAATTTACCAAATTTGTTAAAAGTCATGTGTCTTACAAGTCCCAATTTCATGTAGCTTATCCTCTTTTTGTATGATATTTGGTTATTTGCACGCTTCTTTAAAAAGTTTATATATATATATATATATGTACAGTAGCGCACACAGGAATTTTTCAAGATCCTTGGGGGGGCCGGGGGCGAAAGTTCACCATTCTTGTATCAGGCTCCTTTTGATTTTGTCGATTTTTGCGAGCAAAACACAGTAAAAAACTAATTATTGAATAAATAATTAGCATTAATTAATAAAATTAATCATTAATAACAAATACTTAATTAAATTTTACGTACTATATACTTAGAATTATAATCAATAGGAAAAAATCAAGGGCTTTGGGGGCGGACCCCCTTGTGTGTGCACCACTGTATATATATATATATATATATATATATATAATGCAATTATTTATGAAATTAAATGGCCTTTTATTTCAGAAAAAAATGCTACAGTTGCAATTTGATAAAAATTATCTGTGTCATCACCCATTTTGCGATATTCAATGCTTCACCATATTCTTTATCACTTTGCGTGATTAAATTTTTATACGTCATTATGATCTAGGATTGGCATAATTTACTGTATTTAACATTACATGAAAAGCAATTGATTTACACTAGAGGACTGTGAATATTATCTTTGACTCAAAAGTAATTTTTTCCCACTTCAGTATTTATCAAAAAGAGCACGGAAGAATAACAAATAGAAGTAATACTATTATATGGTTGAATAAATAAACTATTTTAGAGTATATGCATGTTTTGAAGAGTTAAAAAGCAGAAAAAAATAAGATTATCATCCTTACCCCCCAGACACTAATCAGCAAGAATCACGCTTTTATGACTGTCTAAAAAGTTTGGGAGGAGGGTTGGAACTCAATAATTAAATTAAACAGGAATTTAAGTATGATGTCCATTATATAGGTAAACGTGTCTTAAAATTTTAGGGACATTCTTAGAAATAAAATTTTATTTTTATAATTAGATACATTTCTATGGAAAAACTCTATTTAAATTATTTAAAATTAGCAAGGGTATAAAATTACGGCCGGAAAATCTCGTAAAAAATTCTAATCACTTTTCATAAAAAAAAATTAAAACATGCTTTGTATACTTAAATTAATATAAATTTAGAAGTGCTCTTTTTTAGTAATTTGTCAATAATTGACCGTATGATTTTTAACATAGTAGAAAATGCATCCCTTGTATTTAAAATAATTTACTGTAAAGAAACAATTGTGGTTTCTATTATTGCTAAGGTAAAAAATATTTCAATAAACCTTTTCGTTCATTTTGTAGGCATTTAAATAAGGGAATTTATTTTTAATTCGGCGTTTAGTATAGTTATTTTAGAAGAGGAAACCATAAGAGAGTATCCTATGGTTTCTTACGGAACAAGAATTCTTGCATTTTAAATTTGTGAATTTTTAACTTTCTCTTTATAAGAAAACTTATTGCGTGTACATTAAGCATAGCGTGTGTAGAGAGAATTTAGGCTTTTCATACCATTTAATTAAAAACTATAACACAGGCAGTATGTAATTCAATTTTTGTCTTGTTCGAACTCGAATTTCATTAGGTACAAAAAAGAATTGCTTTCACAAATATGTATTTATATATGAATAATTACTTAAGCGGTAACATATAATTGAAATCCACTTTTTCATTATTCTATTTGGCATAAATTTAGTAACAAATTGAGTCGAGTTTATGCATTATGTGTGTAGATATATGATTATACTATGGAAGGATGTATACTAATTTCCGTTTGAAAATGAGTTTAATTTAAAATCTGATCTAGCTTGAAAGTATGAGAAAAAATTGTTTCTAGTTAATTTTGAAAGTCTGCTTTTTTATTTTTACAGAGAGAGAGTTTGATATAAAGTGATAAAATATTAAGCTTTTAAAAATTTTCCGTTTATATTAAACAAAAATATTAGAGAAACTCGATTCATTGTCAGAGTGAAAACCATAGCTTTCGGTCAATCCGTCATTCAACTTGTATCATTATGAATATATATACATATTGAATTGTTATTAATAAAACAAGTATTTACGATTACGTAGCGATCAAAATGTAATTTGATGACCCACAGAATGAGCGAAACAAATAACCGCGATTTAATAAAAATCTATCAATGAATATTCAGTGCACAAGCTATCTAAAATTATAAATAAACATATTTTGTAGAATAGAGAATTAAATACGAAAATAAGCTTTTCAAATCACTTTAGTAAACGCTTTTTATTCTGTATCAAAAAACTTACCCTTTCGATTTTTAGTAATAACATTTGTAAAAGATCCGATAAAATCACTTATTGGTTATATTTAAAATACTTATTCGTAACATGTACAAAATGTTCAACAGAGGAGCTGCTTCTTTTTTGAATTTCCGTGTCATGAGTAATCGTATTATCTAAATTAATCCAGTATCGTTTCGTTAAAAACGCGGAGTTTCAAAAAACAATAATGTAAGCGCTTTCTGCTCGCACTTGTGTATTACTTACCACTGCAATTACATAATTAAACTTTATTCAAAAAATGATGAACAAATATTTAATTTCATTTAAAATAAATTTGTTCCATGTATTTAAACTTGCTATTTCGAAAGATGGTTAGATATTTTTTTATGCTTTCGATAAGAATACTGCTTTCACCGTGTGAACAAGTCCACGTCTAATGCGAAAATGAATGATTGGCATCGTATTCAAAGCAAGCGCCGATATTGGCGAGAAATTTGCTAAGCTCTGTAACCCTGCAGACTGTCATCCCCCTGTTTCCTTCCCCTCTCCTCTTCTGGAAAAAGTGCTCTTTATTTAACGACTTCCAAATTTTGAGGTGTCCGTTCACTTCATTTCATCCTAATCACATAATTTAAACACACACACAAAAAAAAATAGCTAACAGTCCAGCCCTTGCATTCAATTTGTTAAAATTGGTATCGATATTTATAAAAAGTGTTTTCGTTATATATTTTAAATTCTTCTCGGATACTAAAATATACTAAAATAAATACATTTTAGTAAATTTTTGATTCACCATTAAAACACACACGTCTCCATTACACTTGAAAGTAACGTTGGCCTTCAATGGGGGAAATCAACTAAGTTCATGTGGCGTCACGATCACGTGATTCCTGGTGCAAGTGAAATGGCGTCATTTGCCTACCACTGTTGCTTAAGATAATTTTGATCTAAAACTTTTTCATTTTACTTTCTGAAATGTCCAATTTTGCTGAAATGATTGCTTTTTCAGTAAAAATAAGGATGATTGTAGCGAAAAAAGTCATATATAAATATCCCGGTAAAAGATCTAAGTGTTTTGAAATCATGATAAAAAGCGTGAGGATAACATACCATCTTCTCACTGTTTATTCTGTGTTTGACCACTCTTTGAATAATATTTTCAATAGCGTAAGACCAATGAAACCTCTTGAAAAAGGATCTTGAATAAATGTAGACTTCTACAAAAATTTGTAAATACTTCAAAGCAAATTTTTGTTTATTTTTTTAAAAAGTTATAAAAGGGACATACATAAAACAGTAAAAAATGTTAGTTAACTTAAAACAAATTTTTATTTATTTTAAATAAAGTTATATTGAAGACATATAATGTTTAGTTAACTTAAATTTTACTTATTTTGCACACTTTCAGAGTAGTTAACAGAGGTACTTCAGCATTTAATTATCTAAAATTAGAACACAAGAATCTGATATGTAACCCTACATATCATATCAAAAACAAGAGTATATATATTCATAAAACTTATTTTACAATATTACAGAGAAAAAGAAATAAGATTTGAGAAGCATTCGCCCCAGGAATGAAAAAATATCATAATTTTCTACAACTCTATTAATATTTATACCAGATGATGAATCAAGTACTACGTACAAATACTAGAAATCAAAATTATCATTTACCATTTGTAAAATTACACGTAAAAAAAATTGTGCAGCATTTTAAAAGTTTTTATTCGCTGCACTATTTTAGGTAAAATATATGATTTATCAAGAATTAAATCCGAAATATGGTTATAAATTAAGGCATTAAAATTTTTCAATTAGAATGTGTGTATAGTGGAATATAAATTTGTGTCCATATATTGGATACAAAAGTCCTACTCACTCCTATATGATCAAAATAAAAAAGTCATGTTGAATCCATAAATCCTTTACAAAAAAAAATATTGTAATATATTTGCATGGTATCTATTAACACATATGTCTTTTAATGTTTGATTGTGTGGTATAAACCTATCACACACAGTGGCGCACACAAGGGGGGTGTGTCCTGGAGGTCCACCCCCCCCAAAGCCCTTGATTTTTTTCCGATTGATTATAATTCTAAGTACATAGTACGCAAAAATTAATTAAGTATTTTTTATTAATGATTAGTTTCATTAATTAATGCTGATTATTTATTCAATAATGAGTTCTTAACCCTCCAAGCGGTTAGCACGGAAAATTCCATCATTGTAAAGATGCTTCGAAAATGCACTGCACGGATTTTTTTGCATTCAAGTAACATTTTCAAAAGCGGTTGAGCCGTACTTTCCTGAAATCCTTTCCCCCTTTTAAAGGTTTAACATCTTGAAAGATAATTAGGGTCGGTGGGAGCAACACAGCATTACACTAATAGGAAGTTTTATGGCTCGCAGGGAACCCCGTGTTTTGACACTGGAGTAATCGTAAAAATTCGGGGGGAAATTTCTTTAGACTCCAGGAAGTGTTTGTTTGTTAGCTTGCATTTTAAAAGTTTTGAAAAGTTTCAACACATAAGTAAAATATGTTTCAATTCCCTTTTGGTTTCATATTAATTTGAAACTGTAACAAGTTGGGGCGTGTCAGGGCAATCTGCTATTTTATATAGTTAGACAAATTATCTTTTTTTAAGTATATTCTTTCGCTTCATTTTTCTTATCTTAATCAATGCTTTCAGTTTTTGAAACATGATTATTTCATTATAAGATGTCAAAAAAAAATTAATAAAACACCAAACACTTTAAAAATTGAGACCTTTTAAACTTTCCAACCACTAAAAATGAATAAATTTAAACTTCATCAAATAATTTAAAACATTTTCTTACACTTTGAAAAAAATAAAAACGAAAAAAAACTAATTATGATCTATTAGTTTTTTTTTTTTTTTTTTTTAGATTTCAAAGCCCTAGTGTGCAGGGAAGTTTACGTACAGTGCCTAGCTATATATTGTTAAAATACACCAAATTATATTTGAATTTTAAGTGCTTGAACTTCAGTTTACATCTTAGACAGCAGGAATGAAGATTTCCCCCCATTTTTTTTATAACTTGAATGTTTGAATAAATGGTAATCAAAAATATACGGAAACATTTACAGTAGACATTTATGCATATAAATAAACATAAAAATCAATTTTAAATTCGAACTATTCAAAAACATTCGAATTATTATTCAAAAATATGTATTTATGCAAAATACCTCAACATTTATCTTTTTTTAAAGGCTAACTGAATAAGTAATTAAAATCTGGACATGTTTTGAAATCTCGACCGTATAAAGCTAAAAATTTTATGTTAGAAATTACATTTGAAATTTCGAAAAAAAAAAATGCATCGCGCAGTTAAAAATTATTTACCATAAGTTTTAGCATTTGTTTGAGTATAATATAAATTTCAAATTTTATTATATAGCTCCTTTGGTATTTTTTAATATATTTCGAAGATTTCATACAATTCAGTTGAAAACTGCATGCTAAGAGCAAAGAATATGCTAAAAAAATTGATGAATATACAATTACAATAAATTCTTACATAGAAGCAAAACTGAGAAGCTAAAGCGTAGGAATGAAAATTTTTGAGTATATCTGAAGTAGTTTTCGAAATATTTATTTTAAAGTTCAGAAAATTTGTGTGCGTTTTGTTATACTTAATATTAATTAAATGGTTAAAATAATATGTTAATAATAGTCATGTAATCGTTTGATGACACATTCATATACTAATAAAAATTATAATGGTCTTTGATGCGAATGTCAAGAATTTTATTTTATTTTTAAATTCAGACATTAAGATATTGAGGTAGAAAATATAAAATGACCATCTAAAATACATGAAAAATGCAGTCTGCTATAAAATGATCTTGACAAACAAAATACGGCATTTTCACTTACTATGGCAGAGCCGGCTTAGTCAGGGGCGATCTGGAAAAACAGAGAGGGAACCGCGGTTTTGATGGATGTCGCTCTAGCTTTTAAAGTTCTCAGGAAAAAAATATATATATAAATTACAAATGCAAAAATAAGTCTTGTAATTTTCCATACATTTTTATAACAACGAATTGTTTAATTGGCTTCCAATACATTGTTGTGTTTGACAATATCTAAGGTAACCAACCCTACTTTAGATAGATTTGTACTACTTTTTCGTAACCGTATTCCTTTTAAAATTAATTTGTGCAGCCAAAATACACTTTTTGCACTCTTAAAAATTTATGTAAACTATAACAGTTAATTTTAATTTATGCAACTTGTGAAATGTTCATAATTAACCATTTCCGTCTAAACAGTATACAAGAATAAAAGTTTGAACTTCCTCATTCATGAGGGAATTATTTAAGATTCTAACATTAAGTTTTATTTTTCACCGAATAGGGTCGAGTGGTAGTGTATCGTGCTTCCACACCACAGGTGTGGGGTTCTATTAACTGGCTGTGCAAGGTCGACTCTGCCTTTCATCCCCGCTACTTTGGGTCAAAAAATGAGTACCAAGCTTGTTTGGGGTCTTAAATAATAAAGGTCTCTCTTCAGACAGACCACCAAATTGGGACATCTGTTCATGACCCTCAGCGCCCAATGGTCACGTGTATTAGGATGGACACAGTAGTTCCTGGCCCTCATGGATTGTTGTGCCACTAAGTTTGAGGATTTTCTCACTTTGGGGATACCCCTTAGATAAACATGTATTTCCACTCATTTGCAATTAAACATTTTTCTTTCAATTACGTTTATTTCAGAAAGAAGTTTGATTCTTCAAATGTATTTGCTTAATAACATGTATATTTGTGTATTATATTAAAAATTTGATCAATCCAAAATTACATGTTTTTTGCTCCTCTAAAAGCTTTTAGGATTTTACAACTGATCTTACAATCCATATACGTTTTATAGTAGTATATTTAGAAATGATAAAGGCATTTTTACGACTGTGTGAGCTTTTATGCCTCGTTTATAAATATAAAAAATTGCATTCATCTACAGTTTTTAAAATGTACTGAAATAAGTAGAGGAATAGGATACTTACATATTATGAATATTTTTGACTGCAGTAGGATATATTTATATTTGTTTCTTTACAATTTGAATAGAAGTTGTAAGCCATTTTGCGAATAGTTTGATATTGAGTATAAACCCATTGGCTGTTTAATATTGTAAAGTGTTTTATTTTGATACCAGCACACATTAAAATAAGGCTCATTTGCAGTGATATGATCAGCTTCAGTGATACTTAAATTTTCAAAAATAGTCTACACGTACGGAAACATTCTTTCACCACCGCACACCACATCTCATACTATGTCTTCGATACAGCAGGAAATATTTGTGTATACTCAAAAAATTTAATATAGGATACATTTCCAAGTGTGAAAATTGTTTTTAAAATTTGGTATAAATACATTGTGGAACTGTCGGTTAACTTAACTGAACAAAATTGTTTTAAGTGTACTGTTTTGAAAGACAAAATTAATTAGGGAGAACTTTTCTCACAATAGAATTTGTAATGACTGAATTGTGTGAAAATGTAGTTATCGATGTGAGACATTTTTCCTTGTAATAAAAGAAACAGAAAGATAAGAAATTTAACTTGAGTAGAAAATGGTTAGATGTACTGTCATGCGCATTTGAAGTATATCCCCCATTAAAATTAAGAAGTATTGACTGAATGTGTGTTATGTCCTTCACAAATGCCGATGTAGAAAAAGAATTTTTATTTAATACAAGAAGTTCGAAATCGAGAACACTAGGAAGGAAAATTTAGATTTTTTCCGAAAAATATTCAGTTAACATAAAAATATCATTTATATGATTTTAATTAAAATAAATTAAAACTATTGAAATCTTTTTTTATGCTATTTTAAATTAAAAATATAATTGAATAGAGAAAGATCGGTTTTATTTCACAAATATAATCACAGTATGTATATCACCGTATGCACCATTTATTGTCTTTTTGTTTAAAAAATAAGATAGGGCCTTTGCTCTTTTTACCTCATTACTTTTTTAAAAAACAGGAAAGTGAGTGCGATTTTTTACTCTATATTCAAAAATGAATCCAGGATGCTTTTTCTGGTTCAAATCGCAATACTAAAAATATGTATATATTTTTAATTTTTAAAAAATGCCAAAATAAATAAATTTTGTTTGAAGAAAATATAATTATTTTTCAACTTCTAACATACTATTTATTTATTTTTTCCTTTTTTTTTTTACCCTTCATTTTGTTTTAATTTTACTGTGACTGAACATATAGGGGAAAGAAACACCGAGATCCACTACAGCTTTCATACAAGATTTTGCCCAAAGCAACTTAACAGCTAGCTGTAAACGATTGATGCCTTGGTTCTTACTTGACAAAGGAACCGAACTAAGTCATAAAATTGTCCCCGTTCGACCTCCCAAGTTTTAAAAGGGGGAAAGGAAAGAAGTCTGTTTCCTTTTTAAAGCGAACTTCAAAATAAGAGTAAACGCTTTCGGAATAACTTTTCAAGAGGAAGCTAACCACTCAGAGGGTTAACTGTTCCCGAAAATCGACAAAATCAAAAGGAGCATGATACAAGGATGGTGAACTTTCGACCCCGGACCCTCCACCCCTTGAAAAATTCCTGTGTGCGCTACTGATCACACAGTTATACAAATTTTTTTACTGTACATTTTTTGGTATTTGCACAATTTGTAGAAGATTTATCATTATAGATAAGATTTATGTTATATCATTAGATTTATTTTTGCATAAATATAAGCCCTGAATAAATTTGTTGCTTTGAGTTAGTTACAATTATTGACCCTAGAATAGTACTTAGAACAATTTTATGATATTTATAGAAGAGAATTACACAGAATATTTTTCAAAAGTATTGTTATGGGGTTAATTGGCCAAAATCACTGATAATTTTGTGTGAAATATTCCGGAAACAAATTTTTGGCATTTGTGTATTATAATGATGAATTTCTTCAAATTAAAAGAAATCGCCAAATGTTGCGATATACCGCCAATAACGGGAACTGCCCCTACTCACTTTTGAACGCAGTAATAATAATAATATAATTTTTTAAAAGTTCTTGATGTGTCTTTTTGCTTGGCGAAGTTATTTAGCAGTTTAATACATAATTTAGCAATATATATATATATATATATATTTAAATATATAAAAACAATCACAATTATCAATTTAAAAATTGAAATATATGAATCCCAAAATACCAAAACACTTCAGAATATCAATGGCGAATATAAAAGATAATGCTCCATCATTTTCAAACAAAATTAAAAAATTATAAAATAAAATAAAAATTTATAAAATATCCAAGTGCAATCTCGGACTTAGGACCGATAAGTGGGGTTAAACTAGTTTGATGGCGCCAACCTTCCCCCTATTGCAACTTGGTAATTTAATTGGAAAATTTTCAAATTTCAGAAAAAAAAATTTTAAAAATTAAAATTAAAAAGTTAAAATTAAACCATTATACTTTAAATTAAAAAGTTAAAATTAAATCATTATACTTGAAAAATAAAACTATTCGCCATCACATTCCGAAAGATATTGCAATATTAAAATTTAAAAACAATTTAGTACATAATATAAGTGAACCCACAAACTTCCAAGATGATACACCCATCTTTAAAATAGTTGTAAAGGTAGAAAAAATAAATTCCTGATCCGAAAGTTCAAAACAAAAAATATTTGAGATCCGAAAGTTCAAATCAAAAATTATCTAAAATCAAAAAGTTCAAGTTAAAAAATCCGAAAGTTCAATCCAAAAGTCCGAAAGTTCAAGTTAAAAAATCCGAAAAGTTCAACGTCGCAAAACGGGCTTTTGGCGACGGACCACGTAATTTTGAACCATGGTCAGTGATGGACGACAAAAATACCACACCGCACCAACGGGGGAGTTCAAACTAAAAATTTCTAAAAACCGAATGTTCACTTTAAAAACACAATATATTCACAAATGAATAGAGTAAATCAGTGTTTCTAAAAACTGTGGTTCGCGCCCCACAAATGAATAGAGTAAATCAGTGTTTTCTCAAACTGTGGGGCGCGATAAACGTCCAAGGGGGGCGCGAGCATATCGAAAATAAAAGATTTTAAAAAAATTATTTATACTGGAATGAAGTAAAACAAAATACTTTCTGACGAAATAAAAAAACACACATTTACACCGATATAATTTATATATCTGCGATATTACGTCATAAAAAAATTAAAGCTTCTACTTCTATTACGGTTTCTTTACAAACCAAAATGAGAAAAAACAAAACCCAGACCCATAATCGAAAATTTTTTTAGGAAGATAACAAATTCATTACTGTTATATTATTGTCATCAGCTGTAGGCAGCAGAATTAGTTGCTGCGGTTTGACCTTCGAACTTCTACGGTTAGTTACGTCCCTGCTCTTATGTATTTGTTTTTTTCATTTAGGGAAGTTGCAAACAAACTATTTCTGCTGCGATTTTTTTCTTGTAAAATATTTTTATGATTTATGGAAAAGCACAGAGAGAGGAAGCTCTTTGAAGGATTACTTGGCCAAGATTTATTTGTATGAGTTATTCCCAAACATATAAAAAAGCATAATGAAAAACGTTTTACATAATATTTTTGAACATCCATATTGTAATTAATACACTTTTATTCTGGAGCTGTCACGCCGAGCACAAAGTGCACGAAATCGGTAATTCTGGCAAAACTGTTTAATTGTTACCAATGGCTCCGACACTATCCTCCTGTTTGACAGTCTTAACGTGTGAACTAAAATATATTTGTCACATATCTCACTCTTTTTTGGGAGTGACAAACGTTTTTTTACAATCTTGAGGTACTTGTTATGACTGAGTTCCCGGTT
This sequence comes from Trichonephila clavipes, assembly GCA_019973935.1. Taxonomy (NCBI): domain Eukaryota; kingdom Metazoa; phylum Arthropoda; class Arachnida; order Araneae; family Nephilidae; genus Trichonephila; species Trichonephila clavipes. Next base: position 92,903 of record BMAU01001511.1, read on the forward strand.
TGATAACTTTTTTTCCGAAATATTTTCTGTGTTCTTGAAAGTAGGTGAGTATATTTTCTCTTAATTAAATTATTCACTAGAATTGCGATTTTTATTGTGTACTATAAAAATAATTATTAAAAAAAAGATGAGGGTGGCTCAATAACCCCACTCGACCATTAGTATCGAGTGCGTGCCTGCTCCAGGTTTAAAACATGTTGAAGTCTTTTCACTTTAAGTATTAAAAATAATACAATTATTTCTCATAGGAATTTTATATTATTGTTCATTATTCAACATCAATTCTAAATGCTAATTCTGTGAGGCTTAAAATTACAGTTCGCTTAAAACTAATTATAATTTGAGCAATGATTTAAAAAAATCATTTTACATTTTTGTAAACATTGTTGCGCACTTGGCTTTACTCTCCTTAAAATTCAGCGATTATATCAATAAAGTTTTATTTTCTTATAAATGAACTCGTACAAATAGCGGGTACTGCAGCCGGTATACTTTTAATTTACCAGTGCTGCACAGGATACTTTATAACTAATTAATTAATGCTAAATTAAGAACAAGTTTAATAAGTATTAGCGACTTCCATGGGCTTGTCTTACAGAGCAAATTTTTCAAAGGAATGCTTATATATATGATTAGAAATTGACCCACTGAGTTCTTTCTAAAAAAAAGCTGATATCTATATTTTGTCTTCTAAGCAGCCACCGCATTTTGCAATATGTTCCAATTTAAAAATAAGAGAAAGGAAAAATAACGTAATAATTATCCTATTATTTAATATATATATATATATATTTGCTTAAAAGCAACATATACAAAATTTAATACTTATGTCATGAATTTGTACGGTATATAATTAAGATTATTGCTTTAGCGTAAAAAAAAGTGCATTATTATTGCATTCAGTACATTATTAATGTATAAGGGGGCGCGATAAAAATTGTGATTGATAAGGGGGGCGCCAGTATTGAAAGTTTGAGAAGCACTGGAGTAAATCCTTAAAAATACAGTATATTCACAAATGAATAGATTAAATCATTAAAGATTCACCAAACAGTATCCCATCAAGAAAATGATCCATTTCTTATAGCACTACATTTCATTTTTAGTAATTCAATTACACATCATATTTTTCTCATAAATCTAACCATGTCAATCCAATTGATTCTTGATCCAACACCAGAGTATGACTACTTGGCATTAGATGCAAACCATATCACATGCAAAAGACTTGCTTGATTCATTGGTCATAAATGTCTGATTGGACATAAATGTTTAACTGGTAATAAATAATTTTAAAGTGTATATATAGTCATGTAAATATTGTTTTAAGTGTGTGTGTATTAAAATGTATATTAAAATGTAACCTGTGTGTGGAATGCACAAATTCTTCACAGCTGGACCACTAACAAGCTGACTTTGTGGACCTAATGTTGTGTGGTGGATTTGTGCATTTACGAGTTTAAAAATATTTTTAAGAAATATTTCTGATCTATATATTTTCTCAGGAAATTGATGGGATAATCATTTTGTATGCACAATAATATAAATTTCTGGATATTTTTGAATCTATCAATATTGTGCGTAGTTAAATTATTATTTCTCAACAAAAAATTTAAAATTATATTTCTAAATACAGATACCGGGTGGGCAAAAAGTCCGTAAAAACTTTAAAAATTCATAAAATCCGGAGAAATGAACGAAAAAAAAAACTGTTTGCAGGATCAGCATTAGTATATCACGGGATTTTTTTTAAGCTAGAAAAAAAATAATTCGAAAATCATCCGGTAGGGGGTACTGATGTACGCAAATCAAAGAAACTGCATAAATAATGAACAGAAAACTTTCACAACTTTATTACACCAGAATATGTTCCACATGACCACCACCACATGGGAGAAGACATTCCAGACGAGTGACAAATCCAGCAACGGTAGAGTGCAACACGTCCGGATGTATGGAGGATACTTCTCTGCGGATCGCATCTTTCAGTTCCGACAGACTTGATGGACCGGATAGATACACGCGAGATTTCAAATATCCCCACAACCAGAAGTCTGTCGGTGTTAAATCTGGAGACCGAGGAGGCCATGGGTACCTGCAGCGCCTGCTAACGATTCTGTCTTCCCCGAACGTCTGTATCAGGAATGCCTTAACCGGGTTAGCAGTATGACTGGTTGCTCCATCCTGCATTAACGTGACATTCGCAATCTGACCTCGTTGAATTAAACATGGCACAACAGTCTCCCGCAGAAGCGTTAGATAACGCTGAGCATTTACCGTTTCCGTTATCCATCCATTTACTGGGCACTGCGTTTCAAATAAGAAGGGTCCTATGATAAATGAACCAGTGAAACCACACCATGCTGTCCCTTTTGGGGAATGCAATGGCTTCTGTGTGTACTCACGTGGATTAGAGGTCGCCCAAATGGGACAGTTATGGTTGTTAACGTCACCATGAAGCGAGAAATGAGCTTCATCTGTCCACAAGATGTTAAAAACCCAGGTGGGATCCTGTTCCATTTTAGAGAAGGCCCACTTCGCAAATGCTTCCCTCTGTGCGGTATCTGCTGGCAAAAGTTCATGGCACGATTGCAATTTGTATGGGTACAGCTGGAGGATTCGACGAAGAATATTGCGGACAGATGATGGTGGTAAGCCCAATCGTCTGACAGCTTCACGAGCCCTGCTGGTCCCTGAAGCTACTTCGGACGCAATCGCTTCCATTTCGACAGCAATGCAGGGTGCACGTGCTTCTTTCAAGCATGGTCGTCCGGCTCGTGCTCGATCCTCCAACTTTCCAGTTTCCTCAAAACGTTTAACAAGCTTTAAGAGACCTGCAGGTGTTAAAGGGCCTTTTCCACTCTTCACATTTTTCTGAACTCGAAATTTACGCAAGGCAATGGTCGCTGATTCCTCGTTCATGTAAAATAACTTCACCAACAAAGCTTTATCCGGTGCATTGAGCATTCTTGTTCACATTCACTGTTTGCAATGGTGGAATGAATGTGGATTCATTGACAGCAAAGGTTTTTATAGCCATCTAATTTGCATATTTCCACCACAGACGCTTGTAACAGCGCCACCTACCGGATGATTTTCGAATTATTTTTTTTATCTAGCTTAAAAAAAATCCCGTGACGTACTAATGCTGATCCCGCAAACAGTTTTTTTTTTCGTTCATTTCTCCGGATTTTATGAATTTTTAAAGTTTTTACGGACTTTTTGCCCACCCGGTATATGAAGACAACTATTGAAGTTTGGTATCTTTATGACATTGAATTTAAATGCTTCCCTTTTATCATATATATTGCTATATAATTTGTTGTCAATAATAGTTAAATCCAAATCCAAAAATTCAACTTTGTTTGAGTTAAAATTCGTCTGTATTAATTTTAGGTATTCCGGATAAAAATTAATATATATATGTTAGGTTTAAATTCTCTATCATAACCTATAATAATTAAATCATCTATGTATCTTAACAAGAGGCAAGAGGGTTCCTTTCTTCTAACTATTTCATAATGGTGTAAATACAGGTTAGCGAGACTATTACTAGCCGGGCCACCCTGAGGCAATCCTTTGATTTGTTTATAAAGTTTGTTCTCAAAAATAATGAAGTTCTCCTGTATAACAAAACGAATAAGTGTATTGAACTTCTCAGAACTAATGTAATTATTCAAATCATATTTCTCATATGCATCTGAAAGTACCTGAATTATATCTTCTATTTTAATGGAGTTAAATAAATCTTCGAAATCGAACCCATTCACAGAAAATACCTTTTGTTGATCAACTTTCTTTATTACATCATGGCTGTTTTTTATAATAAAAGTATCCTTAAATTTGTCTATTGTATCTTGTAATATGTATATATCTTGTATATATATATATATATATATATATATATATATATATATATATATATACCATATTTTCTATCATATAACACGCACTTTCAATTGAAAAAATAAGGTCGAAATTGACGGGTACGAAAAGGTGGAACCGTAAAGCATTGCTTAACCCTAATTCAGCGACAGCTTTAGAAATCATTATAGGTCTCCAGCTGAATCCAAAGACTTTTTTTGTATCTACATTTGTTGTGTCTCATGAACTGCAATTTCTCTCTTTTTTTGGCATTGTAGGTCTTAGAATCTTTTCACTTTTATTCTTGTATACTATGTACAGAGTGTTTTTTTCCAGGAATAGAAGTTTAAGTTAGCATTACTTTCCAAGATGGTGACCGATTTAACAGCTGTCAAGTGATTTATTCTCAGTTTGGTTTGGCAATTCATCAAAACGATCATCAAGCAAGGCGTAGATTCGTCGAATGGGCCCAAAACGAGATTGCCGTTGTTCCCGATTTTTATAAGCGAATTTTGTTTAGCGATGAAGCGCACTTCTGGTTGAACGTCTACGTCAACAAACAAAACTGCCGCATTTGGAGTGAAGCTAATCCACAAGTGTATGTCGAAACACCGTTACATCCAGAAAAACTGACTGTTTGGTGCGCTTTATATGCTGGTGGAATCCTTCTTCAAAAACGATGAAGGCCACAACGTTACAGTCAATGGTGATCGGTATAGAGCCATGATTACTAACATTTTCATTCCTGAATTGAACAATCATGATTTCCAGGAGCTATGGTTCCAACAAGACGGCGCAACATGTCACACAGCTCGTGCCACAATCGATTTATTGAAAGACATGTTTGGTGACCGCCTAATTTCATGTTTTGGACTTGTGAATTGGCCTCCAAGATCTTGTGATTTAACACCGTTAGACTATTTTCTGTGGGGCTATGTAAAGTCATTGGTCTATGCGGATAAGCCACAAACTCTTGCCAATTTGGAAAACAACATTCGCCGTGTTATTGCCGATATCCGGCCACAAATGTTGGAAAAAGTCATCGAAAATTGGACGTCCAGATTGGACTACATCCGAGCCAGCCGTGGCAGTTCTATGCCAGAAATCATATTTAAAATGTAATGCCACAAGATTATCTTTCGAATAAAAAAAAATTCATGTCAATCGAATAATACATCGTTGTTTTATTGCAATTTAAAGTTCTATACCTCTAAAAAACACCCTTTATATATATATATATACTAGCTGTACCCGGCGTGCGTTGCTACGCAAACAACTGAAATAAATTTAAGAAAAATAATTTTAAAGGAAAATTAGTACACAAATATTCAATTCATTCAAAGCCGTTTCGAAAAAATTGTGTGATTACAAAGTTCAGTTTCAATTAGATGTTTATTGAAGTGCTGTGGGATACACAATATCTCTTGTTTTTCTATCTGGTGCGTAGACGAATAAATCAGAAGGTTTTCCGACACGTGAGCAAGCCACATAGAGCTGTCCATGTGAAAAGCATGGATTCTCCAAATTTAATCCACACACTTGTAACGATTGTCCTTGTGCTTTGTTAATAGTCATTGCGAAAGCGAGTCGCACCGGGAACGGCAAACGTTTGAATTCGAATGGCATATCTGTCGGGATCATTGGGATACATGGCAACAGGACGTCTTCACCTTTGAATTTTCCAGTCAAAATTTTGTTGCCTCGATAACATTGTTCATCATTTTCTTGACTGAGAGTCTGGTTCCGTTGCAAAGTCGTGGTACGCCAATTTTCAATGTAAGAACGTGCGGTGGCATGCCTGGCAAATCAAGCGAATTCAAAAATTCAGTTGGATAGCTGACAACCTCATCTTGATTCTCCACAGTATCGATGGACTTATATGTTGTCGTTTCACTGGGTATTCCATGCTGAATGGTGAAGTTGATGGTATTGACCTCGATGTTTTTGGCTGCTAATATAGCACGCGTACTGAGCCACTGATGGTTTTTGTAGTTTTGTGCAATGTTTGGGAAAACTTTTTGCACCAATTCATCGATGCTTTCTGTGATCTTACAGAAGTTTGCTGGCAGGGTGATACATTGTATAGATTCATCAATTTCCATTCGCCCATTTCCAATATCCATTAATTGTTTTGCAAAATTTCCAGCCGATGCATCCCGTTGTAGTTGTACACTCATGTTAGTTTTCAAAGTCAATTTCTGTAAATGACGCCATAGAACTGATGATTTAAGACATGCATGAAGTTCATCAGCGGGTGTTGATCGTGGTATAATGGGCAGTGTTTGTCGAAAATCACCAGACAATAAAATGAGTGCGCCACCGAAGATCCGTCTGTTTCCTCTGAAATCTCGCAGTGTACGATCAAGCGCTTCCAATGCTTTCTTGTGAGACATTGTACATTCGTCCCATATGATAATTTGACACGTTTGGAGTACTTTTCCCATTCCAGAGTTTTTGCTGATGTTGCATGTTGGTGCCTCAGTGTTTTGCAAATTCAACGGCAGTTTCAATGCTGAATGCGTTGTTCGGCCACCATCCAAAAGAGTTGCCGCAATTCCAGATGATGCAATAGCCAGTGCAATATTATTTTGTGATCGTATGGTTACCAAAATTAGTGAAAGAAGAAAAGTCTTGCCTGTACCACCGGGCGCATCTATGAAAAACAGTCCACCGCTTTGTTCTGTGATTGCACGCATAATTCTGTCTTACGCAATGCGTTGTTCTAGAATCAACTGCGGAAGATTTGTCCTAAGGAATGTCCCCAGTTCATCAGAATCATAGTGTGTTTCTCGTTGCAAATCACGATCAAAAAGGTTGTTTGCAGGTCGGTTTGAAGCAGGCATTCCCAGTTGCACCAGTGCCTTGTTAGCGATTGTCAAACATATGTCTTCAATCAAAATCAATGCTTCATTATACACGTTTGGTGTGAATTGAATGTCCGGATTTTGATTCGCAGCTCGCAAACGATGTAGAATATCTTCACTCATGTAGTCCTTGTATTTTTCCCAGAGATCTTTTGGATTAGATGGGAGTGAGTGAGTGAGTGAGTGAAGATTAACGTCGCACTGTTCAGCTATACGAGGGCTTTTGGCGATGGCAAATGACGTGGACGTGAGCTGGCACCCCCTCTCCTAACTACCACACCACACCAATGGGAGGACGTTTCAGCTTCGACAGATTTGCTGTGGTCTTTAGTGGTACTGGGCTCGAACTCGTGACAAAGCCAGCCACGATCCCATGCCCATACCACTCGGCTACCGCGGCCACTGGATTGGATTGGATTAGATGGGAAGCAGGTTGTTAATATTATGGCAAATAGCGTGCGTATTTGCTAGTGCAGTATTCGATGCATCAGCTAGTGCAGTGTCCCAATGTGCATCATTCTCAAGAAGATTTAGTTCTTGGCAAGCTTGGCGATAAGTAGCACACAGCTGACCGTTGACTGTTCTTAAATCTTGGAAGGATATTGGTCCACGTATATTGATCAACAGCAATCTTAGATAGAAGCATTCTGTATTGTTCGGATGAACAGTGTACAGACGACCCAATGCATCACTGGAATATAAATTGGTATGTCCTTCAACTGCTTTACCTTGTTTGCGACGTTGAAACTTATTAGTCGATGCATTACACGTGTAGAATTTCGGTACTTCAGAATAAAGCAAAGTTTCAGCAAAAAGATCATCTTGGCACAATGAGTAAAACGCAGTTAAAGTTGTTGCCGGTGGAACCAATGCTCTTGCACGTACATTATCTGCTGTAAAGCACACGCGCTGTCCATTCTCGAGATGCACCGCCAAAGTGTATTACTGTTGGATGTCGTTCATGGATTGGAAATTATAAGATGCGCCATACTGCTTCATTGCTGCTTATGTATCGTCCAAGTTGGTATTGTTTGATTTCATCGAGCGGTGCAGCTACATTCCCTACTCCGAAGACTGCCATGTCACTTCCTTTGTTGACATATTTGCAAATGTATTTGATCGACTTCACTGAATTGCAATACTCAACATTAATGTGTGCTTTGAACGTCTTTGAAAGCAGTGGTGAATATGGCACAATCCAACGATTATCTACTTCAATATCAATGTTTCGTACTTTCAGAACGACGGATTTGCCACCATCCTCAACTGATCGTCGACGATACAGTGGATATCCGTCATTGCCAGTGATAGTATCAGAAACCAATTTTCTTGGGTATCGTTTCGTGCATTTCCCATCAGACATGCATGATGAATTATTGTTGAATGCGCCACATGGGCCATGGATCATATTTTTGGTGACGACGTCGAATAAGTTTGGATCAATGTGCTTATCTGGTATTTCTGCTGAGATTATTTGATCAATTTGATCTGGCGTAATTTGTTGATTAACCAAACCAAAATATGTGCATGTGACAATCCTCTTTTCTGCCATTCAATGGAATACATCCAGCAACGTGTCTCTCCAAAAACATGATGCTTGATAATAAAAACCATCAAACATTTCAATTTTTGTTTAAATACGCATGCGGTAATGTCATGGTGGTCCGAAGATGATTGTCCAACTAATAGAAGTTCTTTAATTTCATTCCATGATGGATTACATGTAAAGGTGACGAACAAATCTGGACGACCATATGCGCGAACGTATGTTATCGCACACATCTTGTGCGTATTCATGCATGTGCCATGGACTCCCCCATGAATGTAGACGGTAATATGTCCATTCTTCCCAATTCGTTTGGATTGACGTTACCATCATTAACGATTGCGTCTCGTAAATGGATGTACTGTTCAGAACGCAACTCGGTTTGATTCAATCGAATATATAATAGCCGTTCGGTTTCAATCTTCGCGTACATGTCGACGATATATTGATGGAACAATTGTCTACATTTCAGAATGTGGTTCTCAGCGTTTTGACGAATCATCAGTCGATACGAATAATAATTCATGGCACTGACTTTCTTATTCGTTCCCTCACCTGTTTGTGGATTTATCATTTTGATGTTAAAATGATATTCATCATCTCCTCGCCAAAACAGAATCGGATACTGCAATCCGTCGTATGAGCGATGAGTTTAGGAGACTCGCTGAATGTCACCACTTCTGCGATGAAGAATTATGTCGCGCGATTCAAATTCTTCGCCAACTATAACGATCGCCACTTCATCGATTGTTGGTGCATTGAACTGTTTCTCGTGTTGGCCAACGGGTCTTTTGTCTGCTCGAATCACAACTGCATAGTCATCGGCTGGCATTCGTTGAATGGCGGTTTTAAACAACCGAACTAATTCATTGTGTTTATCGAAAAGGCCTTGTAACGCACCCACAATTTCTCGTCTAGTGCCCGCATTATAATGGCATCGTTGTTCAATTTGTTCATCACTGTTTGCCATAAAATAAATTTGAAGGAACTTGTGATCTACGTCCGGCAATGGTAGAAGCGATCCGGCATGATGATAAATTTGCCCTTGGACTCTGAATGTCGGCATGTAATTTTCGCGCACTATGTTCGTTGCACCGAACGATGTCATTTGGAAGCATGAATTGTACTTGCGGATGTTTTCCAAGAAATGCTTCGACACACGTGTAACAGCAGATAGAAACGTTGACAGTGATTCGGGTGGTGAATGTAATTCTGGTAGCTTAACTTTTCCACTGGCGCAGCACATTCCACGCGTTTCATTTTTAAATCTGAGTGCACTACAATACATGCAAATTTTATCCATTTTTCCAATGACGACATTTGGATAAGACTGTAATCATTATTACTGTCATAATGGAATGCACTAAGATTCAAATCAGCGTGCAGTGTTCATCTTGATCGAGCAGTGCTTATTCGAACATTTTGCAGCCTTCTTTCCCGTAATTCAGTTCTCTCAGAAGAACGGATCTGATTAGTACGTATTCGATCAGTTTCTAATCTTACTTCTCGTTGGTCAGACGATTCAGACGAACGGGTCTCAGTGGCGTGTACTCGAAGATTTTCCAGCCTTAATGCTCGTTGCTCGTCTGATTCTGAGGCTCGTAATGCTCTTCTCTTTCGTGCTTGAGGTGTAGATCGGCCAATTGCTCGTCGCTTTGGAGGCATAATTGTACAGGAACGACGTGATTCTTTTGAATTTATAAAACGTCGAAAAGTTGCAGATGGTATAAGATGCTAATAAGAAAAAAAAACCGCACAGCAAATACGTTCGGAATGTCAATCTGCAGTCAAATCCTTCACATACACATTCGATGATCTTCGTAAATTCACTGTAGAAAATGAATATAATCAGCTCACGGAAACTACAAATATTCAATCCGATTGAAGTATTTATCTAAATTAATTCAGCTTACGATGAAATGCACAAAAGTATTCGAAAAACTCTCCCAAATATAAAAATATGCACAATATTGTCTGTTTAATGTAAGCTAGATATGAATTTCACAACCTACACAAATTCTTATGTCACTCTCGACTCGAAATGTCATCTATCGTTTGCTTCATTTGTTTCAATTCATATCAGCATGAACTGTAAGGACAATATATGAAATTCATTAGAATGACATCTTCACATAATCAAATACATAGTTTACGATTCTAGAAAAGACATACATGTAAACAATCATTTTTATAGAGATAGAGAAGAGAAGAGAAGGGAATAAGAGATAGAGGAGAAGAAAAAGAGAATAGAGAAAGAGAGAGAGAGAAGAGAAGAAGAGATAGAGAAGAAGAGAAAGAGAAAGAGAAGAGAAGAAGAGATAGAGAAGAAAAGAAAGTTTATAGTTTTATTTTACTTATCGCACCAAAAATATATTTTGAGAACTTTGATTTATACGAATTCGTATAGATATCTATTAAAATCAGTATTGAACTTGATACATGTTAGCGCCATCTGGTGGTAACTTCCATTAATACGAATATCATATTCGTTTCTTCTGTGTAAAAATACATGGTCATAATGATTTTCATGACAATCGGTTGAACGGGGCAGAAGTTGCTACTCTGCAGCGCCACCTGGTGGCGAGTGGCATCAATGAGCATATTATACAAACCTTCTCCGTGGAAAAATTCGTATATATACCAATTTTCATAAGAATCGGTACAGTAGTTTTTGAGTTCATCGATGACATACATACAAACATTCATTTATATATATATAGACTAGCTGTCCCGACAGACGTTGTCCTGTACACACGTCTTAAATCCAAAACTTTCAAACTTTTTTGAATAAGTTGTAACAATCTGGACCGTTTAGATGAAATTTTTTATAAAGAAATTTATTACAATATCTGACATCATCACATGTACAGTTACCACAATTCGACCTATCGATTACGTGTGAGTATGTGTTTACAATGAACTAAGTTGAATATTGAAGCTATTCTGAATATAAACTTGTTTTAATTAAAGGGTAAAAAAGATAAAACTCGAGCTATTTTCATAATAAGTATATTTTTTTAATGCACAAAAATAAATTTATCATAATGCCATTGAATGTACAATGTTTTGGGTTAATCCTTGAGAGGTATTAGCAAACAAATGAAATGGTTTGCCAACCCTTGGACACGTAACATATAATTGGCCGGGCGAAAAGCAAGGATTTTCTAAATATAAGCCCCAAATTGTCATTTTTTGACCTTGTGACTTATTAATGGTTTTAGCAAATGCTGAGCGAATTGGAAATTGTCAACATTTGAATGAGTAGGTTAGTCTGAAAAAATCATTGGGATCTGGGGTAGAAGTACAACTTCTCATTGATGTTTGCCGCTCAAAATAGTGGCCTCGAAAATATTGCCCATGATTTTTTTTATGAACAATCGCGTGCCCTTACATAATTTTGAAGCAAAATGAAAGGTAAGCCAATCTTCAATCCAAAGTTATGTGGTGGCATTCCAGGTAAGTCAATTGTGAGTTTAAAAACTCAACAGAGGATAGCTGATAACTTCATCAGGATCAACAACATTGTCAATGGATTTGAATGTAATTTTATGACCAAGCAATGATTTTTGTAATCTAAAATTGATGGCCACAACATCTAAAATCTTTGCGGTTAAAATAGCCTGCTAACGTAGCTATGCATGATTAATATAGTTATTTCGTAAATCTGGAAAGATACTTTTTGTAAAATCAACCTTGGTAGCCACCATGTTACAAAAGGTGTCAATTCGAACGGTGTCAATTTACGAAGAGGTGTCAATTCGAACAATTTCAACTATATTACCTGCGAAGAGGTGAAATCAGTGGAATCACACAACGTTTTTCTTCAATTATTGGATACATCGTACGTGCGAGCAACAAGGGAGCTAGAAAAAAAAAGGTAGGATCTTTCCATATTTTTCTAAAATGTATAAAAACGCTCTTAAAGAGGATCTCATAAGAGTTGTTGAGGATCTAGACGGTACTGTGGAGAGTACTGACACCATATCTAAACTAAAGACTAAAATTGAGAACAGTAGTACATTTGAAAGTGATCCAGATTTCGTTAAAACTTTAATTCAAAACTGTATAGATGAGAGAGTATCGCAAAACGAAAGAGAGGTAACTTTAGAAAAACAGAAAATTGAGCTCGCAAAACTACAGTTAACACAGTTAGAAAAAGAAGTCGAACTTCAAACGGCTAAAAATAAAGCATTAAGTTTAAATCCTGCAGCTAAAGTCGAAGATAAACAGTTCGAAACTAACATAGAAAATATGATAAACAGTATTAGGACTTTATCTCTTCCTGTTCCCACCAGATCTGAAAATTTTAATCTGTTCTTCCAATCATTAGAACGCGCATTTTTAACCAAGAAAATAAATGATGAATATAAATCTGAAATTTTAATAAATCTTCTGGGCGAAAGAGCTCATAACGTCTTACTGTATTTTAAAGAAGAGGAATTAAATGACTATGAAAAACTAAAATCTATAGTACTCAGAGAATTCCAATTAACCCCTCGCGAGTGTTTAAACTCATTTAAAAATGCTGTAAAATCATCAGGCGAGACATACATCCAATTTGCTGCAAGATTGACGGCAAACTTCCAATATTATTGTTCGTTAAGAAAAGTTAATTCCTTTGAATCTCTATGTGATCTTATAATTTCTGATAAATTATTTGAAACTTTAAATAAGGAAACTGCAACTCATATTGGCATTCGAGAAGCAGAAGATTGGTTTAGGCCTATTGATTTAGCTAAAGAGTGCGATATTTATATTTCATCTAGAGGCGGATCACGTAAGGAAACTCCTATTACTTATGGGTATACCCAAGACCCCTTTAAAAATAGACCACGAAACTTTAAACCAAAGGTTAAAGAGAACTATCCCCAATATCTTGAAAGACAAAAAAAAAATTGCTATATATGCGGTGATTCATCTCATTACGCAAGAGACTGTAAGAAGCGTTTTAAACCTAAACAATCTAACAGCCACATCCGTAATAAAATAAACGTGAATACTTTGAAAGTCGAGAGCGAAAAACAAAATAGCGGTGAGATCGCAAATCTTCAATACGTAAGCATTTTTGTAGAAAATCAGCCCGTAACAGCCTTGATCGATTCAGGTTGTCAGATCCCAGTTCTAAATTCCTCACTAATTAGAGTGCACAAACCTTCCGGAGAAATAATAACATTAAGTTCATGTTTTGGCGAACAGCGAATGGTAGAAGTTAAACCCATAAATATTTCTCTTAATCAACACTCCCCCAGCCTAAGTGTGAGAACGGCAATATCACCGACCTTGACCGAAGAATTTATTATACATCCCAGTGTATATTCTGAAATAAAGAAACTAGGCCACGCAAAGAGCGATGTTTTATTGAATGAAAGTGGATCCTCTTTGGGCGCTAATTCCAGTGCTTATTCTAATTCTATTTTTTATGTTGCAAATGTGATAGAAAACTGTAGTTATGATTTGACACATGTTAAAAACTTTGATATTAGAAATGATTTGAGTTCTCTAATTAAGAATTATAAACCTAATAAAAGTAAGAGTACTAAGTTAAAAATGTGTATTATATTAAAAGATGATATTCCTGTGTGTCAGAGGGCCAGACGTTTATCTTGTTCTGAGAAATTACAGGTAGACGATCAAATTGATGATTGGTTACAACAAGGTATTATAAAAGAGAGCGCGAGAGGTGCGCGAGCAGGCGTTACCTTCTGCATATCATTGTCAAACTTATCTACCTTTTTAATTAATTTTTGTTTAATGTTAAATAAACCATAAAAGAAACGTCTTGGACCCCTTGTTGTCTCCCACATATATATATGACATGTTTCGAGTCAGAATCAGACTTAACTTTTAAGAAGAGGGTCTTTATTCGATGGAATCTGTACAAGCTCTGACGCTGAGCGGAGAGAGAAAAAAGAACGCCACGGGATGTTTTAAGTGGATTCACTTAAAACTCAGATGCAGTAAGTATCGCTGCTTTTATGATTGTATTTGAAAGTTAATGCTGATATATGGGGACTATTAAATCTAACGATCTGGAATTAGACATGCTTATTGGCTAGGCCATATGTTCGGAAGAAATAAATGGTGGGTGATTAGTTTGATACTTGAAGATGTGAACTGAGAAACATGAGTTAAGGGCTAGATAGGGAATTTAATTTTTAATCTAATTTAATTATCCTTATACACACACAAACACGTATATATATATATATACTAGCTGTACCCTGCCACGCGTTGCTGTGGCTCAGTCTTGTTAAACAGAAAGGACATATTTTCAGTATGTTAAATAATTTGCATTGCACGTATGATCTTTATAAAAAAAATGTATAAATATATATACGAAAAACTTTCCTAAACTGATGTTTATAATTTGTTAACCAAATGCTTGAAGTTATTACAGCTTATTTTTGTCCTATGTCATGTTATGAGCCTAAATTTATTTACATTGTCTTTAAAGTGGCGACCTCAAGTTTGAAGATAAATTTTAAATGGCTCCACTCTGGATTCATTGAGGGAATTGGGTTACTTTTACAATGCTTATGGATATTTTTATTAAATCAGAGGTATGTTCACAAATGTACATTTATCCAAACAATGTCCCTTGGAAACATGAATTGTATTTCCTGATGTCATATAGGAAATGTTTTGATTCCGCAGTATATCTAGCAAGCAAAATTTGTAATGGCTCTGTTCTCTGAGTTGAGGCAGTTTAATTTTTTCAGTGGTACAAAACATTTCTTTGGTTTATCCCTTAAATTCCAGAACATTGCAATAAGGATACACTTCCATCACTGTGTAATTGAGAACATGCTGCCTGAACCTAGAATCTTCCACTGGGTTGTACCGGAATGCAAGTTGACTGTTATTGTGTGATTGCTCACCACAAAGTCATGTTTGACGCAGATGTGCTGTTTTTGGTTAACATCTTTCTGATGTTGTAAAACACAAATCATATGCTCGCAAATGTGCATGCTCAAGTCTGGCTGCATGTTGCTCTGCTGCGCCCTCAGCCTGTGTTTGTGACATTCTTTGTCTGCTTTTCTCGTTTGCTGATATCCATTTCTTTCTCAGTTTGATGTGCAATTACACTCATTGTAGTACTTTTGCCTTGCAAGTATGACAAACTAAGTTTGATTTCCCGCAAGGCATTATTTTTATTTAGTGAAGCAAATTGACTGCACTTAAAAAGAAAAAAAATTCAAACAAAGCATATAAAATTTCTTAAAAACTTAAAACTACACTTAAAAAGAAAAGAAAAATCAGGAACAAAAAGAAAAGGAAAAAATAAAAAATGCTAATGAAATATTTAACTTTAAACCTGCATCAATTGACACAGCTGAAATTCAACGCAATGAGAGGCTGAAGGTATTTTTTAATCGAATACGCCAGGAAAATTCCAATATAAACACAGATTTTGCAGCAGAAAACTACGACAAAGTGTTAATAATGATGGGAGAATTTTTGCAATTCACAATTCAATTAGTATTAGCAAATGTTATCAACAAAGTTAAGGGCCTATATTTAAAACAGAGTGGCTTATATCTAGACACAGACAGCTTTTCACATGGACAATTATTTGTTATCTGTGTACTTAAATATTAGCATCACCACAGCCAAATTACCGCCATGCAAATCACAACATTTTCCCTCCATTTCTTTTTTCATAAAAAAAAATGTTAGAATCTTTATTGTTTAGATATTAAGGTACGATATACATGGCACCAATTTTGTTACAGTGATGCTAATACATAATTACTGATGTGTTACAGAGCAGCAGTCCACAATTGGTGATGCGTGAAAAATTTTGGATGCTAAGCAGAAAAATTGGGAAATTATTTATACTTTTATGAAGATTCAGTTTAAAAAAAGATGAACAACAAAACAACATATTACGGAACACGAATTATTCTTTACTAAAAGCTTTCAGTTACTGAAATAACTAAACAAAAAAACATAATTCCTGAGGTTAGCGATTTTTGGTAACCTCAACCATTTTTTGGAAAATTGTAGGCAAAACACTTCAGTTTGTTGATTGTTGCTTTTCATGAAGCTTATTTGGTTCACTCCTAGAAGAGCCCACACCCTTGGCACGAATTACTTTGGTTGGCGATAATTGCGCCATCTTGGTAACCCTACTTTTAAAAACTACATACGACAACCCTAACTATTTCTAGCATTTTCGTATTTTGTGGGCGCGCATTTCGAATTTCATTTTGTTGTTGGTCTCCGGGCTGGTTGCGTGTGTGAGGGAACCTACTTTAGAATTTTTTACTTTGTTAAATGCAAAAGGTAAGAAAGAATTGATTGAATGGTGTATGAAGGAAGGATTGATTGCTTCGAGTTATGAATGTCCTAAATGTAATGATCAGCATGATGTAACATGGTCGGCAATAAAACGCTGTCTTCGAAATTGTGCCAGCCATGCCGAATGTATGTTCGACCATTACCTCACAGAATAAATATGGCGGCGTTCACACGATCATTCGCTTAGTGATGAGACCTTTAAGACTTTTTTAAAATCTGCTGTTACGCTGTCCCCTCCACTCGGAAAAGATCAGCAGTAAGAAAGTAAGTGCTGTATTTATATTTTTTATCTCAAATGTTTAATTTCTGTATTGCTTACATATATTTTTATTTTGCATCCACCTTATCCTGCTATATTTCCTTGCCACCATTGTCGCTTTCGCTTGGCACCATCTTGTTCTGGCTTGGCGCCTTTTTTGGTTTGTCGCCAAGGGTGTGGGCTCTCCTAGGATTTTACCGCTATTTTCAGGGCATAGAAGATTAAATAAAGACGCAAATATAGCGATAGTGCTCCACCACATAGAGGTCAATCCTATTAGTGAAACGCTAATTATAAAGTTATACATTAAGTGGTTCATGAAGTGTTGAAAAATGGCAACTACTGCTCTAAAGCAGGCACAGCAGACAATTTCTGTATGTATACAGACAATGAAGCAACACAAAATGACTACTCATAAGCATTGTAAAATTAACCCTTTCACCTCAAGAAGAGTCATTTAATTTGTTTTCAAACTTGGCACCTCTTCTATGGAAACAATGCAAATAATTTTAGATTCATACCATGACAAAAAAACCAATTCTGTTAACAAATTACAAATGAAATAAATCTGTTTAGAAAAGTTTTGTTAATGTATATTTCCACATTTTTTTACAAAAAAAATTATACCTCAAGTGCAAGCAGTTAAAGATATTAGAAATGTGTGTGCTTTCTCTTTTCTTTCTTTTTAACCAGACTGAGCCACAGGAAAACATGATTGGGTACAGCTAGCTAGCTATAACAAACTTAAATGATAAAAAGCTATCAAAAACCAATTATTAACAACAAATTATCATTTTGATAAAATCACCAAAAAAAGTTGCAAACAAAGGTTCTTGGGTACTGTTGCAACTATATCAACCCCGATTTTGTTCGCATCATACACGGTGAATTGGCAATTAAGTGCTAATGTTGCCAATATGGTTGCGATAATACATAAATATCAAAACAAACACAAAATATACATCAGAAAATCTTAATTTTTCCATTTATATTTCTCAGTAACACCAAATAAAATTTTGAAATTACACAAAATAGATATTTCGTGAGTCTAATGTTATTGCCCCAAATATTAAAAACTACAATAACTATTTCATGGAAAAATTCACTACCAAGTGCAAAAAAGTATTATTATTGTGCACAAACAGGCATAGAATGTTCTTCCCTTATTGAATGCATATTACAGTATTTGGCGATGTCTTTTGATTTTAGGTAAATGGCCGACTAAAGAAAAAATATAAGTACCATAAAAATTATGTATTAATTTAATTTAGATTCATTGGAGAAAGATAAAATACTGTAAAGTCCGGCATATAACGCACACCCATACTTTTAATCTGCAATTTTTAAATTTTAGGTATGTTCGCTATATAACGCGCACCCCTTTTTTACGAAGAAACCTGAAATGTACAAATGCAATGCTGTTATGTTTAGAAGCGATTTATTCAAGGTGTTTATCTAAGCAATTGCAAAAATTGTATACTTTTAGAACTACCACCTTTTAAGTTCAGTAAGAATGTCATGTCTTTTAAATAAATAGTATTTCGAAATATTTAGAAGTTTTTTTTTATGCTCATTTATTTTTTAATTTTTAAAGCCCTCATTTTTATACCCAGCGTATAACTCACACCTGTAAATTTCGATCTTATTTTTTGTGTTCAAAGTGCGCGTTATAAGCCGGATTTTACGGTAGGTGGAAGATTTTAATCGGTATACTACTGGCTAAACACATACATAGTGTACAGATTTAAATTTTGTATTTTATACATAAAAATTATCCAAAGTAAATATTCTGTACTTAAAAATAAATTGAAAAATGATATACAATACGAAGATTAATTGACATAAAAAGAGCTGTACTATCTTTATCAACGCGAAAGTAAAATTTGAAAAAATAATTACAATCTTATGACAACCTGCTTCCTCAACATGTATTTGAGCCCTCTGTCTGTTTTGCTCATTCACTGATGTTTACTCTTATTTGATCAGCATTTATCCCTCGCACTGCGTTTGCTTGGCCAGTATGATGACCTAAGTTCGAGTTTCTGCAATACAATTTTATTTACTCAAACCGATTGACTGCAGTTAAAGTGAAGGTTTAAAGAAAAACACAAGAAATTACAAAACAGCTCTGAGTGGGCCTTGTATCCGAATTCCTTTGTGGCCCTTTTTCAGATATGAGCACCATGTAAGTGGAATTGTAATAACATTCATTGGGGCTCCTGCATCATTGATACAGCGGTAGCTCTACCTCCCTGACAAAAACAAACCATAATAACTTCCAGTATTTTTTTTAACAAATTACTAATGGAATCTGTTTAAGACGGTAATAATCTTATAAAGCAATGAAAAACAAAATAAGGTGCAATATTTTGATGACTCAAAATCAGAAAATCTTAGTTTTAACATTTGTATTTCAATACTAACATCAAATGAAAGGTACTTACGTATTATCGCAACCTATTAGCGATATTGTATAAAACGAAGCACGATTGTCATCACCGCTTACAACATCTGCGAAAATGGAATGGCCAACTTTGCGAGTTATCATTAAAGTTGGCGATTGTTGCGATAATACATAAGAATCAAATGAAGTTTAAAAAGTTGTCTAAAAAAAAAAAAACATTCCTATTAAAAACTCCGTCGATTAATTTCGTCACATTAAAATATCTCCAAGTGGGAAAAAAATATTGTTTCCAAACATTGAATGTGTGTGTGTTATATCGCGGCTTTGGCTACGTCTGTTTATTTCAGGTAAATGGTTGACGGAAACTATTTGGTAGAAAAATAAGTAGCGTACAGAAGTCAATTATGTTAGTTTCATTTTCACTTAATAAAGGGAAATAAATTTAGCTTAAAATTACAGAAAAAACAAGATGTAGAATTTAATTAAAGTCGTAAACATCCCGCGTTAATGCTATCGAACTGTTGCCAAACCTACAAAACAAAATTTGAGTTCTTGAAAGAATTTTTAAAAAAAGATTTATTCGAAAAATAATCCCAATTACGTATCAAAGGACAATAAATAGATAAATATGACAACGCATAAATATAACCATAGAAGAGTTATACAATAATTTCGAAAAATCTAAGCGTAAAGTTTAAATTTTCACATTCAGAGCGAATCGTGACGTCATATGACGTCATAACACAAAAAAATCACTTAAAAATTAAATTTTAAAAAATTTAGAGAGAATTTCGAAATAAAAAGTACATAAGATCCTGACCAGAGACAAATACAACGTTGTGTCAATATTTTAGATTAATCCATGCAGAACTTTTTGAGTTATGCGCGTATACACAAGCCACAACACAACATTTATATATATATATATATATATATATATATATAACATTTTTATGATATTTCTAGAGCGTGGTAAAAATAATTGTAAGACGTGGCGAGTGGATGTTATTACTGTAAACAAAGGTAGGGCGTGGCTGGTGATGTGATTTTCTGTGTTACGTGGAGCCTGGTCGAGTACGGTATTATTGAAGAGGCACTCATGTAAATTGTTATTCCTTTTTATTCACATCCGGAAACACATAAAGATTCAGTAGGGACGGCATTACACATAACAGGAAGCAAACATCATGGCACAAACATAGCCAAAGACAAACATAGAACGCGTTGCAGCCGGCTGATTACATGATGAAGGCAGGTAGACAAAAGAGAGCGATTACACAAGATTTTTGCTTTTATACCAACAGTGCAAGCGAGTGATGATTACGTAATAGTACACTGGTGTGCAAAACTTAAGCAACAATGTAAAAATTAGCAGATAGTCATGAAATTGCAGAAAAGGAGGTCTGGAGATCAGTACAGTGAACAAGTAAGTCAGTAGAAACTTCATGCGTATGCAAATATCAGGAACCAAATGTCAGAAGCGACGTGAGCGTACGTGTCGGCGCGCGCTGCTTAACAGTAGAATAAAATGAAGGACGGACACGCAATTCAACATAGTCGTTGCAAGTGCCAGTGAGTCAGTTCGTGAAATATGGCTAGAAGAAATCACCTGACGATTTCACACGTGGAAGAATGATCGGAAAGCTGGAGGAGGGGCGTACCGTCACCAGTGTAGCTGCAGAGTTCGGAATCAACAAAAGTGTCGTTTCGCGCGCTTGGAAAGCGTTCCAAACCACACGTACAGCTGTTAGAAAGGTTGCTGGTGACCGCCCGAGGACGAACACTGTAGGAGATAACCGATATATCATCCTGCAGGCGAAAAGAGGCCGACGGCAGTCAGCAAGCGTCATTGCTCAGCAACTCTCTACAGCAACGGGGCGACAATTGTCGTGGTTTACTGTGGCCAGACGCCTTCACAAAGGGGGCCTATTCGCCCGCCGTCCTGAACACTGCCTCCCGTTGAAAGTTGACCACCGACACCACTGTTTACAGTGGTGCAGAGAGCACAAAAACTGGTCAACTGATGAATGGAGTCGTGTCCTCTTTACGGATGAGAGTCGGTTCAGTACCAGAAGCGATTCTTAACGCGTTTTGATTTGGAGAGAGATCGGGACACGGTCTTATACCAGTAACATCAAGGAAAGACACCATTACGGTGGTCCTGGAGTTCTTGTCTGGGGAGGCATTATGCTGAACGGGTGAACTGAGCTCCACATTTTCGATAGAGGGTCTGTAACCGGGGAGAGCTATTGTGAGGAGGTACTTCTTCCCCATGTGCGTCTGTTCCGAGGTGCCATTGGCCCAGACTTCATTTTTGTGGATGACAATGCATGGCCACAACGGACTCTTGCTGTTGAGGAGCTGCTGGAAAGTGAAGATATCACTCGAATGGATTGGCCAGCGTACTCCCCAGGTTTAAATCCCATCGAATATGTGTGGGATGCTTTGGGGAGGCCTATTGCAGCACGCTTACATCATTCGGAGAACACCCAACAACTCAAACAGATGCTGATTGAAGAATAGGCACTCCTACCGCAAGAAATGTTGCACCAGCTGGTTCTGAGTATGCGGAGACGGTGCGAAGCAACCATTGCAGTGAGAGGAGGGCATATACCATATTAAGGAACAACTGCTTATTGTTCTTCCTGTTGGATAGACCATCATGAGTCACGATACTATGCGTTCAATAAAGCTTGTTTTTGTTTGATTCCATACCGTATGCATTGTATTCCTTTTTCAGCGCCGATGCTTTCGTCATCCTTTACGTACATAATACTCTCCCTCATTTCTGAATTTCATGTCTCTCAGATGATTTTTTGTGAAGTTATGGCAATAAACCCACCTGTTGCTTAAGTTTTGCACACCAGCGTAGTTCTGATTGGATAGAATGGGCGGGACAGGGATTTCGGACTAGCTGATTACGATTAAGATTACAGTGTTATTTTTTAAACCAAAGAGTTAAAGTTATTTTAAATATCAGTACAAAGAGTTAATAAAAAGGATATTAGAGGGAATTATTACATATGTATACCGTATCGTGGCGAAATGAATAATCTTTTCGATTCTGTAATCATTTTTTGTCTGATTTTGATAGAAAAATTAGATTGCAATTTTAAAACGGCCAAAAAAATATCCTAAAATTTTCCCCTCTTCTTTCTTCTTTTTTCTTGCGGTGCATTAGCAGAATAAACAGCACACAGGGGTAAAACAATTCTGCGTTTTAAATTTTTTAATTAATATCTTTTTTAATTAATTGCGATATCGCACCGAATAGTGAATCTAAACCATTCTCGAATCCACTTGAAACCATACAAAAAGTATCATCAAAATCGGTCCAGCCGCTTAGGAGTTCAGTCACATACACACACAGATGAATTATACACACACACACACACACACACACACACACACACACACACACACACACACACACACACACACACACACACACACACACACACACACACACACACACACACACACACACACACACACACACACACACACACACACACACACATATATATATATATATATATATATATATATATATATATATATATATAAAGTATTTATATACAATACATTTGTAAGGATCTTACCCGTGAAGTCGCTTCCTCATCATCTTGTCTACCTAAAGCTGTGGGAGGTAACAATGAATGACCAGAACTATCCATGATAAATCTAATTTATTATTATCAATTATAATATTCCAAAACAAGTAATCTATAAAAGGGAACCCTAGGAGTGATATAAAGAAAGCAACTACCTTACGTGAACAAGCGCACAGAATCCGAATAGTTTAACTTTAATCATTCCTATCCTATTAATTCTGGATTCACTAATTTAGTCTAGTACCCAAAATCCGTCCTTTAATCAAGATGCGTAATTTTAATTCTTACCATAGTAGCATTGCGTTCAGATGCTCCGCTCCTGACCTATGATTATTAAACTCTAACTTTATATACACTAACTAATTTGCATCAAAGGGTTTCTTCTTGAGAGGGATGGCAGTGAAAAACGTTAATGCTAGCCCAAAGATTCCCTAAGAGGGTTATTTGTTGAAAGTCACGTAAAGACCCACACACATTGTGTAAACATAACATTTATTTTCATCAAATAACTGTTCCATAGTGAAATAAAACATTCATTTTATTTTTATGTATAGGTAGGCAAACTTGAGGAAATGTAACATTATATTTATAGAAAATTGTTATTTTTCATCTCTAAATACTGAAGTACTGGGAAAAAGAAGAGAAAATTCATGCGTAACATTATTTATACATATAAATTCCCATTCGTCTGAAGAACAGGTTTATCAGCTAGTGGCATATAAGTACAAAAGAACAAATTTAAGAACTTTCTATTGTATTGATAAATCAAACCAAAATTACAAGATTATTTCAAATGTCTGGCACTTATAATGTTTCACATAGTGTGTTCAATGTTCCCATTGGTAAGCCATACTATTATAAAATTTGCAATTCAAGAAGTTGTAAAAAAGTTCATTTTCTCTCTCATCACAGGGTACATATATATGAATTATACACTCATATCCATAATTATCTTAATATGCATAATACTGAGTTTTTGGGAATTAAACTACTTTAAAGATTTGTGCAAAAAAGGAAAATAGTTCAATCATGGATAAACAAATACTTACTTCTCTTTTGTAGCCACTGAGATTTAAAAAAAAATGATAAAAGAAGTACATTTTCACCAAAGATAATTCTCTACATGGATCTAAAACTTTCACATTAACTATATTCTATATACATAGGCTTCAAGAAATAAACTTTTTTGCAAGTTTAAAATGTACTTCAAAAAAATAAGATATTAACATATCACCAAATTAAATTTAATCATTTCTAAAATTGTTATCCCTTTTGTAACGGCTTCATTTCCCTTAAGTAGACTTGGCACCCTTTGAGCTACTTTCTTTCTTTATGTATTTAAAAATTACATTTTAACATTTTATGTAGGGTTTCCTTTCAAGAAAATGTTACGAGATGAAATTTATCACATATTATTCACATAGTTTTAAAAATTTTAATTTTTTGAAGAAAATTTGGAAATTTTTAAAATCCTACTTCTTCTGTAATTATTAATTTTTTGACCAGAAATTTATTATAATAATCTTATAGATGTTATAAACAAGTTTAGGGATCGATTTTATAATAATTTAATTCGTTTTTGAGAAAAAAAATGTTGATATGTATGCTAAAAATCAACGAAAAAGCCAATATCTCTTACACTTTAATTTTTTTTTAAAAAATGTATTCAGTTTACAGCAAAATGGATTCCTAATTTTGTTTCATGCTTTATATGCAACACACAGCAAAAAAATGGAAGTGATTGGTAAACAGTTGTGGAAGGAGTAGCATTTTGAATGCACTAATGTTTCGAAAAACACAAACTGAGAAAAACCACTTTAAAGTTTATAATTCTGAAAAAAAAAACTATAATAAGCTTAAAGAAACTTAAAATATTTCTTTAAGATATTAGTTATATATTTTTCTTGAAAATAATTGCATTTTCGTATTTTTTCACTTAACCCATACATTTTTATAAATGATCAATTTTAAAAAGGTATTAATTGCACATACAAGAAAATTCAAGAAAAATGTTAAAAAAATTTTTCTGTCACGACAGAAATTAAGTTTTTTTCTTCACGTATATTGAAGTATTACATTTGTATGAAGAACATATCAGGAATATAAGAACTGAAATTATGAAATTATTAGTATAAAATGCCTTAATTCAAAAATTTTAAATGCATACATTTCACAAAAAGAAGAAAAATTACCTTATTGTATTCCCTCGAAAATATTCTGCTTTATATATTACACATTATTTTTTTATAGTTATTATTTCTCTTTATGAAATAGATTTTTTTATCATAACGCTTTTTTTAGTATTTTTCCCCCTAAAAAGGGGGCGTGGCCAAATTGCCTAATTTGTTTTCAAATGAAGTTTTATTCAACTTCTAACTTTCCAACTTGCACAAATGATATATCAATTGTAAGACAGTAATGCAAAGAATAAAATTAAATAAAAATAAAAAAAACGATAGGTCAGTCATTTTTGGGGTACCAAGTCCTTTTAAGAATATTTTATTTTATTTAAAAAAAGAAGTGACATTAATTTTTAACAGAGAGCAAAGAATAATTATTAATAATTTAGAAATCGACAATTTGGGGAAGGTAAAAATCAAAGAAATATTTCTTTAATATTTTAAACATTCTTCCCACAAATTATCCTCAAATTATACTACTTCAGAATAAATATTTTCTCTTGTGATTTTGAATTATTAATTAAAATTACAAAAACAGACATTTTTTTATATTACTCACACCTAACTGACACTGTATTGGATAATAATAGGTGTGAGTTCTTTTTCCGATTTCGAGACTAGAATTTAAACAATTATATTTTTATAATTTACTTAACGAGACCTTTCTAAAAATGTATCACTTTAGTCAGTGGCGCACACAAGGGTGGGGGGTCCTGGGGGTCCGGACCCCTCCCAAAGCCCTTGATTTTTTTTCCGATTGATTATAATTCTAAGTATATTGTACGTAAAATATAATTAAGTATTTGTTATTAATGATTAATTTTATTAATTAATGCTAATTATTTATTCAATAATTAGTTTTTTACTGTGCTTTGTTCCCGAAAATCGACAAAATCAAAAGGAGCATGATACAAGAATGGTGAACTTTCGACCCTGGACCCCCCTTCCAGAAAAATTTCTGTGTGCGCTACTGACTTTAGTGAATAACGACGTAAGTTTCGGAGTCCGATAAAAAAAAAGTTTTTTCATCGGATCTAGATCTCTAGATCTTTTAAACCAGAGTTTTAAAAATTGAATCGCGTACACGCAACTCGACCAATTCTATTTAGTAGTATTTTTTTTTTGTGTGTGTAAAAATTCGTGTAAACTCAGGAGTTGGGAGGCCCTAGTTCTGATAAGGGACCCCTTCGAGGCCAGGGCCGAGAAAATGCATTTTCATCCAAGCTAAACGTGTGTACAAAATTTCGGCTCAATCGGTTGAAGATGTCAGCTTCAAAATTAAGTTGCAAGATTCCACCCGAACAAAATACATTGTAAGTTAAATAAAAGCTTGTGCAAAAATGACACGCGCATTTAAGATTAATTTATCATTGTATAAATAATTTAAAAAACTAAAAAAAAATATGCTTCGATTGTAGATCGAGCTAAAAAATGAAAAAAAAACACGCTTTTATAGTTAATCGAACTCTTAATATAAAAATAAAATGATTAACGAAAAAATTAATGTCTGCGGTAAAAGCGTGGGGTGCTTTGTACTACATTTTTACACTGCATTTCGAAATAGAACTAGTAAGAAATTATAACAATTAATATAGAGCACCCCACACTTTTACCCCATTGACGTTATAATTTTCTCATTAATCATTTTATTCTTATGTTAAGAATTACTTTTTTTACTTATTAGTTCGATTAAAACTATAAAAGCACGTTTTTTTTAGTTTTTTTTTTAAACTATATTTTCTTTTACTTCACTGTTTATTTATGAGGTGGTAATAAAAAACCGAATTTAGGGTTAGGAAAAGAATTTGTTGCAGGATTAACCTTGCGCATATTGCTTGTTTTCCTGTTTTCCTCGCAGAAATAATAAGTTCTGGCTTTAATCTTGTTAGATTTCTTCATGTCATTGAACGAAACCAGATTATTCAAGGCGGTTTACAGCAATAGGTATACATCTGAGGTAAACCAGCCGATCGAATACGATTAATCCTTCCAAACACTAATAGATGCTTCATCTTCAAAATTTAATTTCAATTTTTTTAGCGTATTACCAGTAAAGGAATTTCTTTCAAACTCAACAACAGTTAGCTTTACTAAGTTTAACGAAAAACACACTTTCGTACGAACTGATCAAAATGATATAAAGTTGCTACGGGATTTTCTAGTGTTAAAATCCACCTGTAGTGAGAATCAACACATCCCGATCTTCTAGACATGGTTTCCAGTTTGATTTGTTTTGTCACGTCACAAAATGAGACATGCTTTCGGTATAGTGGCCTTGAGAAACACGTGGCAAGTTTTTTGCTCTGTCAGCTGCACGTGTTTTAAATAACAATAAAAAAAATGAAACTGCACACTCACAGACGGTATTCATGGCATTAGCACGTGAAAGTTAAGAAAGTTCAAGAGTTTAGAATTCCTTTAAAAAATCACACAAATCCAAGAAAAATGCTCACCACAGTAAATAAAATGGAAATAATTTCATGTTCTTTGCGTGGTCCGATACTATTTGATCCACGGACCGATCCGTGGATCGATGGTTGGGGACCACTGTTATAGATGACAGAGGATATGAAGATAAAAAAATTATCTTAAATAGGAAATAATTATTAAAAAAAAATTAATTCGGAATTTGATATCTTTTTAAAAATATTTTCATTCGTGATGTTTTTGCGCATGATTCTTTTTTGTATAGTTCAAAATAATTTTTTTCTTTTCATAATTACATTTTTTATTAGTTTACTTCATTTTTATGATTACAGTTACAGCAAGGTCACGTAATTAAAAATTATTCACGAACTTTAAGGGAATAGTAACACATTTTTTTCAATTCCTACTATTATAGCTCACACACACTCTATATATTTATTTATCTGGGGGAATTTTCAATCGTTAATAAAATACATTTTAAAGTGCTCAATTGAGCTGAAATTTTATATACATGATCATTTTGGATAACAATACAGTAATTTAATTATAATTAATAAAAATTAATTGATTAGAACTAATTATTCAAAGAATTACAAATACAGCCGCGTTGGCATCATTTTTGGCAACTTGTATCAAAACTTAAAAAGGTTTCTTTTCTCACTTTTTAAAGCATTCAGTTGAACTGAAATTTTATGTACACGAATTTTTTGGATGAGAATACGATACTTTAATGATAATGAATAAAAATGAATTCCCACTTAATGTTGTGATTCTGTCATATGTATATACATATTTATATTAATTGTAACTATTTAATAAAAAGTAGTAGCTAAAATGAAATTTTACTTTGTTGATCTAAGTAGGAATTGACTTAATTTTTTTATGTATATATTGCGCTTGTTTCTTTTCCTCTTTCTTTACTTCAAACATGTTTTTTGAAAAGTTTTTGTTGAGGTACAACATTTATTACACAAAATGAAAAAAATCTGTTCTAAAAATTTAAAAATATAATTCAGAAATGCTTACAATTTTTTGTTAACTTAAGAAATTTAAATCGGTTTTAGTAAATATTAAAAACAAATTATGTGATTTTTTAAAAAATGTCGTTATAGATCTACTGATCAATCAATGTCAAAAAGTTTTTAACATTTCATATAAAAGTCAACCTAATTTTCAATAAAAATTTTTACTAAGTTTGCTATTCCAAGAATATTTTCTAGTTAACTTCATAAAAAGTAATTTTTCCATTAACTGTTTTAAAAAATTCTGCTTGATTTGACTGCGTTTCGTAAAATGTTTTGAATTAGTGTTCGCATGTGTAAAATGAATTTATAATTTAAAACTACTTAATTTTTTGTATAAGTGTTATTTCACTCGTTCAAGAGTTTTTAAGAGAAATTTTATTCTAAAAACAAAACGTTTTATCCGTAAACAAAATGCTACAGAAACGAATAATACGTTTTACAAAAATTTTTTTCGCACGCATACGCGTTTCAAGTGAAAATTGCACTGTTTTTTAGTGAGTGAAAATGGCAATGTCGAAATTCTAAAGCTTGTTTTTTGAAACAATGATCAATACAAGTAATAATAATAAAAAATGGGTCGGTTACGAAATAAGAAATTAAATTAGCATGTATACGGCGTAGTTTTGTAACAATTTCATATCGATTCTCGCGAATGTGTTCAATTACGCAGTAGATTCTGATTCAACCCACATACATGTGACTACGTTAATTTAATTTTTACTACTGAATGTGTGGAAATAAAATATGAAAGTCCCGCAATAAATGCAGAAATCACGCTACATATTGATAGGTATTACCCATAGAAAATATTTCTGTAACTTGCGAAAGCACATTTGATTTTATTTGTTATGCTACAGGCCAGGGGTGGCCAACCCAAATGACCTCGCGGGCCACTTCGGAAGAACTTAACGATCCCGCAGGTCGCATATAAAAAAATATATATTTCTATTAGATTTGGATCCATTACAAACATTTGTTGGAGTGAAAATTTAAAACAGACTGATATATTCTTATTTCATTGCTTTTCATGTATACAAACATAGACAGTATAATAATAATAATACAATAATCAAATAATGTTTAATTTATTTAATTAGTGAGATATCTGTTTCTCAACTCTTTCACTTAGTTGATGCTAGTCGATCTCAATGCATGTGTATTTGCGTGTCGTAATTGATGTTGCAGATTTTCGTGCGTTAAGTTTGAGCACACGATTTATGTTCGATAAATTTCCATTTAGAAGAAAAAGAGATTCTCAGTAGCAGAAGCAACATGATAAAATAATAACAGTTATGGGATTTATTTTTTACAAAAAAAAAAGCCTCTTTAAACATTAGTCGAATTTTGTAAAATTGTAAAGGATCTCGCGGGCCGCGGGTTGGACACCCCTGCTATAGGTCATTTTATTTAATTCAAGCATCATTTAAATGTAAGTATGAGTGAGTATTTATTAACGACTCACTATAAAACAGCCCGGCGATGGACATCGTAATTTTGAACCCTGGATAAGTGACGAAGACGACATCTGAACTGGCATTCCCCTCTCCTGACTTCCACACCACACCAACGGGAGGACGTTTGAGCCTCGATAGATTTAACGTGCCTCCCCCACTCTACGCAGCGGGTCTTCAGTAACCCTACGGCTAGCCCTCATTACACGGTGGCCAAAGGTTCATAACCACTACGCTACTGCGGCTACCATGAAAATTAAAATTACACTCAAAGGCCTCACATGAGTGAATGAATCTTAACATCACCCTATTCATCACTTTTCGCGACAGACCTCGTATTTTTAATCATGGTCAAGTGACAGGGACGACAAATGAGCTGACATCCCGCTCTCCTGAAATCCACATCACACCAACGGGAGGACGTAGATCCTCGACAGATTTAACTTGTCCCTACACGGTGGGTCTTCAGTGGTACCAGGTTCGAACCCATAGCACACTGACCACGAGTCTTTTACCTTGTTCACTAGGCTACCAAATGCCTCACGCGGCGTAGAGTCAGATTTTGGCTAAGAAAGACATTAGCTGAAATGACCGCGGCTTTAATTAAGAGGTCATGGTTTGGTCAATTACTTGCATGAAGTTTCTAAGGAGTTGTTTCAAAACTAAACAAGTTGATTCTTTGTTGTTCAAATTTAAAGATTATGGAAGAAGAAATTTTGGCGTATCTCTCATGTTTGCCATCAGAGCATGATATGAAAATCTCGTCTTTAGTTAAAAGGACTTTACGGCAACTCAAGGGTTCTCAGTAAAGGTCAGTCTTTAAGGTCAGTGATGTCCATACTAGCAACAAGTTTAAGTCTTGATTTTGCAGAAAATCATTCTAAGCCATAAAACTCTTCCATGGCCATAACAGGGATGTAAGAAATGGCAGATATCTCAGCTCGAAAATCTTTTTTGTTTCCTGACCTCACTGTTTGTTCAAAAAGTTACAAGAACCATTACCAAAAAATTCTGTATTAGGTGCAGTGCGACGTTGATTCAAACCAATCAATAATTTTACTTAGAGTTTACAATGTGACGTTTGGGAAAATTAATGGTAATTTGGGAGTAAAAGAAATTTAATTATTGATTTAGTTACGTCACAGCTATTAATATTATTCATGTTATGGATTTTTCAATACTACAGAATTGATATTTATGAGGGAGTTTTTGGCGTCAGTTGTATCAATTTTGATGATTTTATCGCCAGCAAAATGGAAAAGTTTAATTTTTTTTCCATCGAACGCTAACATATATTATGTGATATCCTTAGAAAAAGATTGATTGTATAAGATATTTTAAAACATTGTCATACCACGCTCAAAACATTTTAGTTCCCAAGCAATGCTAATTAATTTTAACAATTAAATTTTTCAAAGTAATATCATAATTCAAGTGATTTTATCGCGATTAAGGGAACAAAATGCTTATATACCGATAAAGAAATGGTGCATCTTCTTTTATTAAAAACGTATTATTGGTAACTTAACAAGTATAACTACATAAAAAATTCAGGTTATTTTAAACTATTTTTTCTTACGGAACAAGTGCTTAGATTTTTTTACATTAATAAAAAAATCTACAGAAATATCAGAAAGAATAACCTCCTACGTCTTTAGTATTGCGTTATTTTTTTATTTTGTAATTAAGTGCAATGTGTTTCTTGAGGTTTGTAGGAGAAGTCTTTTATATAATCGGTTAAGCATTATCCAATAATACGAACATGATCCAGCGCAAAACTTTTCTTATTCCTCATTCTTAAATTTCCTCATTCACTACCGATCTCCTTGGTGGTTTCAAACGGACTCCCTTTTTCACTCTTTTGAAGCGAGGAAGTCGCCTCTCTTATCTTCGAATTTCAGTCGGGGTTTGGGCTTGGTGGCGGAAGTAATGTTTTTCTCACGGGCCACCGGTTGTCGGGGTGATGTCAGATGAAAAGACCCCGCAATATTTAGGAGTGCAAGTGTGGATGTGAACTGTGATACTATCTTCTTAGGAAAACCGATTTTGCAGCTGTGTACAAACATTACAACAAATATTCTTAAATAAATTTATTATTCAATTCCTATTATTATTTCAAACTTTCCCTATATATATTTATACACACACACACACACATATATATATATATATATATATATATATA
Source organism: Trichonephila clavipes (assembly GCA_019973935.1). Taxonomy (NCBI): domain Eukaryota; kingdom Metazoa; phylum Arthropoda; class Arachnida; order Araneae; family Nephilidae; genus Trichonephila; species Trichonephila clavipes. The sequence continues at coordinate 125,023 of BMAU01001511.1, forward strand.
TATATATATATGTATATATATATGTATATATATATATATATATATATATATATATATATATATATATATATATATATGATGTGTTTATGTTTTTTCGAATTTTTTAACTTGGTGAATAATTGACTTTCATTAATGGCAAGATGCTTGTTTCTCTTCGTAAAAGCTTTGTGAGTAAAGAAATTTTGTTAAATTATTTTTTGAAAGATACTTTTCTTTTTCTACTTTTCTTACATAATTATTTTGTGATTTTTCTGCATTAAGAGTTTGGGAGAGTTTGTTACATAATAGTAGTGATTGGTTTTATCATGCTCTCTGAGTTATACTTTCTCTGAAGCTTTGTTTATTTTATTTGGTTTTCCTACCGAGTTGCAAAGGGAAAGGTTGGCGCCTTCAAACTAGTTTAACCCCACTTATTCGGTCCTAAGTCCGAAATTGCTTTCTGACTCGCTAGGTTCTTCTTTTTTGTAGTTCTTTTATTTCTCTATAATTTTGTTCTTCATGTTCAGCTTTCATATTTTTATTACGTAATTTCTTGTTATGTTCTTTATCTATTATTTCTTGTTTTTGATAAATAATACATATTTCTTTTATATATATATATATATATATATATATATATATATATATATATATATATATATATATATATATATATACTGCTGGACAATTGCTAAGGACGGATAGCACTATCATCCATAGCAACCACAAAATGACAGGAAGCAAAATGTGGAAAATTAGAATAAGTGCGGTATATTAGTAAGAAGAAGTATAAGTATGCAAATTTTTTTTCCACGTCTGTTCATCACGTGATAGCGTTCATAAGAGCTTTAAAGGTTTTGACGCGTGTGGACAGTTGTTTTTTCAAGTCAAAGTTTTACAGGAAAGATTTAATAGACGAACTTAAAATTTTTGGCATGTCTTCCCGACATCACATAGATGATTTTATACGTGGCCGAATTATTGGAAAGATCGAAGAAGGAAGAAAAATAACAGATGTTGCCAGGGAGTTCGACATCGCTCACAGCGTTGTTTCACGGCTGTGGAAGTCATTTAAAACTACTGGAATGTGTAGTAGACGGGACGGGGGTGGTCGTGTTAGAAGTATGACGCCTGCAGAAGACAGATATATCGTCCTATCATCAAAAAGGAACAGGCGCACCACAGCTCAGCAGGTGACAAATCAGTTTCTTGCTGCCTCAGGAAAGCAGATCTCCCGAAAAACTGTTGCCAGACGTTTGAGGGGAGGAGAACTATACGCACGCAGACCTGTTGTGTGTGTCCCATTGACCAGACAGCACCGTACTGCCCGTTTGCAATGGTGTCGTGAGCATCACAATTGGACTGAACAGGACTGGGCATGCGTACTATTCTCAGATGAGAGTAGGTTCAGTCTGTCATCGGATTGTAGACGCCAACTGATCTGGCGCGAGAGTGGTACTGCTTATCGTCCAGAAAATATCCAGGAAAAGGACCGATATCCGACATGCAGTATCATGGTGTGGGCCGGCATCATGATCAATGGCCTCACGCTTCTACATGTGGTTGCGAATGGGACTTATGACGGGCCAACGATACATTGATGAAGTTCTACTTCCTCATGTTCGTCTTTTCCGTGGTGCTGTCGGTGATAAATTTGTTTTTATGGACGACAACGCAACATGTCATCGAACACTCGCTGTTCAGGATTGTCTAGACCGCGAGGGTATTCAACGTCTCGTATGGCCAGCGCGTTCTCCAAATATAAACCCCATTGAAAATGTGTGGGATGCTTTGGGGAGGCAAGTTGCTGGTCGAAACTATCCTCCGACAAACAAGAACACCCTCATCCGTGCACTCACAGAGGAATGGGATAAATTGCCTCAACAGCTGCTGGATAATGTTGTGCAAAGTATGGTACGACGTGTGGAATGTTGCATCATACTCCACGGTGGACATATCCCGTACTGATACCTTTCTTTAAGGTGCCTGCTGATTTTTAGATGCATTGTTCCATTTCTCCGTACGCAGATCAAATGAACATTTTTTTTTCATTCAGATGTTTCACAGCTTTTGTACTTTCCAGAACAATAAATATTCTTTATTCTAATGTCTGAACAGTGTGGCAACTATATTTTATCCTACTAGGCCTCATGTCTCGCTTAATGTTATGCTACATAGCAATTTGTGATCCGTCCTTAGCAATTGTCCAGCAGTGTATATATAGCGTTAGCCGGAGTTGGTTTACTTGGATTGTTAGAATATCTAATTTCAGGAAAAAATCTTCAGAGTTAATTTTCAACTTGTTTATTTACACACACATAACGCAGATGGGCAATCACATTTTGCATTTCACAGCTATTTGGTAAGAACACGAAAACAAATACAAGTGACATAGCGAAAATCAAGCAGCAACAACTGATGAAGGCAAGCAGACAAAGAGTGTGATCACAAAACATTTTCTCTTCTTATACCCGACAATGAAGATCGCGTGACTCCTTTGTAGCAAGAGCTCTGATTCATTAAAATGAGCGGGAAAGAAATTTCTGATACTAGTTGATTAAGATTAAGATCAGGGCGTTATTTTTGAACCTAAGAATTAAAAGCTTATTTAAATATTATTAAAAAGAGTTAATTAAAAGGATGCAGGAGGGAACTGTTGTTACATTTATATATATATATATATATATATATATATATATATATATATATATATGTATATCTTGTTAAAAATATTCAATCGTCAATAAAATACTTTCTATTCGTCCATTCAAGTTCAAATACATTTTTTAAAACTTGTAGTGGATGACACTTGATGTTAATATAGTTTTTTCAAATACAAATTCCTTAAATCTTTTTTAATTAATGAACAAAAAGAAACAAAAATAATAGTTCAATGCCACATATAAAAAGGAAAATCGCTCGTTGTGTCCTTGTAACGCAATGGATAGTGCGTTGGTCTTCTAATCTAAAGGTCATAGGTTTGAATCCTACCTGAAATGGCCAAATTTCAGAGAATGTGATTTCTGATTAAATAAATAATAACAAACACGCAAAAAGAATAGTCCAACACCATATATACACTCATGTCCATAAATTAAGGATAATGAAGTTCAGACATAGAAAGAGACAGAAGCAAAACAATTTTGACTTATTTGTAAAGTCTACTTATTAAAAAAAAGGTAAAGAGCAAAAAAGATGCTATATGTTTGGCATAATTAATAAAAATTGTGATTTTTACTCACTGAAGCAAATTTCAAAAAAGAACCTATTTACAGAAAACAGTATAACATGGTTAGTATGATGTTTAATACGGAGTATGTCTCCCGGACGATGCAATACAGGCCTTACAGCGCCTAGGCATGCTGAGTATCATATTATCAATCTGATCAGTGGTAATATTACATCACTCATCAAGCAATGCCCTCCGAAGTTCCGGTAGACAGGTGGGAGGGGGTTGGCGGGCTGCAATTCGTCGGCCAAGCATATCCCACACATGATCTATTGGATTCAAGTCCGGTGAGTATGCTGGCCAATCCATACGGGTGATATATTCCGATTGAAGGCATTCATCTGCAATGTTTACACGGTGAGGACGGGCGTTGTCATCCATGAACAAAAATTCAGCACGCATGGCGCCCCGAAACAAACGTACATGTTGTTCCAAAATGACATCCCAATAGATGTGGCCTGTAATAGTTACACTCTGAACATGCAGATCAGTTCTGGAACCAAAAATAATTCCTCCCCAAACGAGCCATCCTGCACCACCGTAATGGTGTCGTTTAATGGTGCTCTTTTGGTGGTAACGGGTACCTGGCGCTCTCCATATTAAAGTCTGGCGAGAAACAGACTGCAAACTAAACCTGGACTCGTCGGAAAACATCACACAAGAACACTGTTTTCGTGTCCACAATGCATGCTCTCTACTCCAGGTTAATCGCAGGCAGGCGACAGTGAGTTGCGGTAAGTGGAACGCATCTGACAGGCCTACGAGCATATAGACCAATGTGCCCTAAGTGTCTGTACACGGTCTGCCTTGAAACTATCGTACTGGTAGCTGAAGAGAGCTGAAAAGACAGGTCTGATGCTGTGCTCCGTCTGTTTCTTTTGGCAGTAACTGCCAAATACCGGTCCTCATTCGGCGTTGTAACTCGGAGACGACCTGTGCTGTAACATCTACTCACATTACCATCATCTTGGAATCGTTGCCAAAGCCTGGAGATGACACTATGGGCGATTTCAAGTTCCAGCTGGGTACGTCCACATACCTGTCATCCAATAATTCTACCACGTAAAAAATCATCCAAATGCTTCCTTTGTGCCATAACTATGCGATTATTGCACTGAAAGGCTTTTAAAGCGCTTGTGAACAATTTTACTTCTTTGCCGCCATTCTTTATATACCCCTCTCTTACACTCTTATGATTGTGACGTACTATCCGCGCCATCTGGTGGTTTCCTGTAATTTGCATATTCTTCTTCAAGATGTGTGTGATAATTCTACAGGTGAAATTTTTATTTCAGAGTTCAATTTCTGTGTGATTCCGAATTATCCTTAATTTATGGACATGAGTGTAGAATGGAAAATCGCTTTCTATTTTGTCACTTAATATTGTGATTCTGTCATTTGTACATACATATTGTTATGAATTTTGTGTAAATAGTGTAAATAATTTGTATTTGAGTGTTTAATGCATTTATATTACTCTATGTTATATTTATTTCATATTAACATTGTACTATTCACAAGCAGTGCCGCCCCTTACGTTATAATGGCGATTGAATGAGAACTTGGCGAAATCTTGGCGGTAGAGCCAAGTTGGCATCATTTTTGGCAACCTAGTTGGCGGTCAATTTGGCGATGTTAGCGACCATTTTGGCGTCATTGGTGACCTTGTTGGCGAGTTCGGAACCCTCTGGAACCTTCTAGAAAGTAGTAGCTCTCTCCACTAGTGTCACGTTCAATGACACGAGCGGTTATATTTCTAGAAGTTTCTGTCGCACATATAAAAAGGATGCTCGCCGGTACGGCGGAGAGTCTTGATTAAGCCAGCGCGTAGTGAGAATTGTTTTGGCTAGCTATTAGCTCGGCTGTTCTTGTGAATAATCTTTACTTGCGTGTATTTTTAAACACTGTCTATTGTGTTTGATTGCTATTGAAGGTGTGAAGACCTTCGGATATTTACCCTGTGAATATTGCCGATTAATCCTGTATTGAAAGGGATTGGAGATTTTCGATAATAAATTCGCATCGCTCTTAAGGAACTGGTTATTTTTTCTTTGTGATTGTTTTTCATAAAATCCTCGAATCCGGATCTACGTAACAATATTTATATTAGTTGTAATTATTTAATAAAAAGAAACGATAAAATAAAATTTTTCTTTGTTGACCTAAGTAGGAATTAACTTAATTTTTTTATATTACTTGTTTTTAGTATTCATTTGTTATTTTTTAAATGTGAATGAAAATATTTTTTCAAGATTTAATATTAATTAAACAAAATGTTTAGCAATTCGTAAGCTGCGCGAATCCTCAAGAAAATATTCTTTTTAAAAGATGTTAATACTATTGAAAATTATTTACAAAAGGATACATTAAAGTTATTAAAATTAATTTTTTTAAATTTTTAATCTGAAGCACTCAAGTTCAAACACAAAATGTTTAGTCAAAAGGGGTTGCGCTGGTAAGCTGCGCGATAAAGAAACCGAAAAACGAGACGTATCATCATCTATCTCTATGTGCATCTGGATGTGAAAACAGTGCAAAAACAGTGTAGAAATTCTCTCTCGCTTAGCCATGGACGCTCGACATGGCAGCCGTTTCCATGGCAGCGTAACCGGAAGGATTTACTTCTGAAAAGGGCAACTCGTCTGCACGCGATCGAACGGTTAAATGATTTGTGGATCTGAGTTACTAAGTTCTTTTAGAACTACACACCCTTTTCGTATGATGTAAAAGCTGTGGAACCAAATTTGACATTTATATTAAGAAAAAGGATTAAGAGTAGAAATATTTAAAGAACGACATTTTTAAATCTTTTGTAAGCTTGAATAATATTTTCGTTATATTTTTCTTTTGCATTTAAAGGCATTGTATGCTTTAAGGCCAGGGTGAGCATTAAGTCGATCGTGATCGACCGGTGGATAGCCAAGACATTTTGGGGTGACCGTCTTAACATAAAACGTTAGACGTGCATACCAAAAGAAACACAGGTGGTTTTCAAGATAATGGAAACCCCCGTGAATAAAAAAGACACCGTGTGTGTAAATAAAGCTGAAACCCAAATTTGAGAGACGTTTTCAAGAATTTACTAGACTATAATCAAAAGTTGCATTCATGGGTGCATTCAACATTGCCATTTGGCAATGTTGATGTGAAAAATATAACTAAAAATATGTTATATCTTTCGAGGAAAACGAAGCTTTTTTTCTCCTTCAAAAGGACGTAATTTGTTAACAATAACTTTTGGAATCTAACAGACAAAGTAAAGTATCCCAATTTTAAAAAAAGCTGCAATTCCTTTAACATTCTTTCGCTCTATATATCTGTGTGAATCTACATTTTGAACGAATATAATTAAGACAACTTATCAACCCCGTTTCACACACGACCACTTAGAATCCAGTGCAAGAATTATATATCGAGGTATTCAAGATTAGGGCGGATAATATAAAGATGAAGTCCTCTACTGAGACTATAGCTACGAGAGCTAATTTTAATTGAAAATTATTTATTTTCTGATGTATTGTGAATTGTTTGAAAATGCAGCAGTTGATATTATTAAATTTATGGGTATAATTATTATGTTTGTATTTTGTGCGTTTTTATTCAAACGTAGTTTTAAAATAGAAAGTTTTTCTACTGTAGCTAATTCTGTGTATGTAATTCTATGCATTCTGTATTTATTATTGTTATAATATAAGTATTATTGAGTTTTTTTGCTTATCACACCTACGTCACAAGGTGGACCACAGCACCTTGAAAAAATTAAAAGTAGACCGTGCCATGTAAAAGTCTGCCCATCCCTGCTTTAAGGTATCCGACTACGTTCGGAACCGTGATTTTGCAAAAGCGATAAATGGATAATATTTATGATATTTAGTGTCACTTAGATTAGAAAATGTATATAAAATAGCTTTAAGAACATTATTACAATAAAAAATTATTTAAGTACAATATTTTGACAAAAAATGAACATAGAATGACCCATTTTCAAAATATTCTCCTTTTGTGAAAAATGCTTCTATTATAATAATATTTTGCCTGTATATAGCTCAAACCTTTCTACAGAGGCTCAACTAGAAGTTTTGAAATATATAACTTAGAAGTGGATTTATATCCATGTTTTACGACAACAGAGGGGAGAAATTTTAAGAAAAAACGCCGATAATTATTTCAATTGGTTGTATCTCTGAAAATAATGTGAATTTTTCAAAAAAAAAAAAAAAAAAGTTCAGACTCTCTGGAGAAGTCTTTACTTTATATAAGCAAAAAATTATTATTTTAGAAGCATTTTTATAAAAGGAGATCATTTTGAAAAAGGATTATTCTAAGATAATTTTTTGTCAAAATATTGTATTTAAATAATTTTTTTTGTCAAAATGTGCTTAAAACAATTTTATACATGTATTCTAATCTAAGTAACGCTAAATATCATGAAAATTATCCATTTATGCGCTTTTTAAAATCACGGTTCCGAACGTAGTAGGATACCTTAAGGCTATTGTAAACTTGTGGGTTCTTTTCTGATCGTGTTTGCATTGTGAATTGAAAATAATTGCAGACAGGGTTTTGTCCCACTGTGTTTATTCCACACCTTCTATGGGACATTTCTTAAAATAAAGAATATATTGAGATGTTACAAGATTACGATACATCGTTCAGCCGTCTCTACTTTTCACACAACCCCGGTTTTCCTCGCCACCGCTCTCTCTCTCTCTCTCTCCCCCGTTCCGACCTTTTCCCCTCTGTCGTTCCCAGATCCTCTTCTCTATATCGTCTCTTGTTCGACCTGTTGCCAGGTGCAGGCAGTAGTTCCTTACAGCTATTTTCGGCTAATGTTAAATAGGGGTCGAATTCGGAATATATTTTCAGATATAAATGTACTCAAACATCAATATTATATTCTGGTTACACTATCCTGTAGAGAGAATCACTTATTTTATCATACTATTCATTTTTATCCGAGTTGACACATTTTTTCTTTCATAAAATGTATTTTGCATTTTTTTCCTATTCTGTAATGCTAAATGAGCTATCCCTTCACATGTTAAAAGTAAAAACTAATTATTTATGAAATATTTTGAAATTTTAAAAACACTACATTATAAACAAATGCATGAGTTACAATGTCACAATTTTTTATAAAAATTAAGGCATTTTTTCTGTCCGAAAATGTGCTCCACGTCAAATTCACGCTCTCGTACATATGGCGAAAACAGCCTTAACATTTTCCCATTACGTAATAAAATCAGATAATAATTCTGTGAGAAAAATTTAAATACTTGGCACATTCATAAACATTTTCTGGTGTCATCTGTGCTATTTTTGGAAAATGATGAAAATATTTATTTATTTCCAGGACTTTTTTTTTTATTATTGAAAACAATTATAAAATCCCCGTGCACCACAAACTATCACACGGGGCTTACAGAAGTAAGTATTAAACACACATTCAAGGGAAATAAACAATTAAAAAATGAAGTTAAGAAGGATTACAAACAGTTTCCAGGACTTTAATCCAATAAAATGGAGAAGAAATCCCTTCTCTTGAATTATTAATAATAGAGTAAATATTAATATTTCCGAAAAAATATTTCAAATACTGCTTTTCTCAACATATTTGATAAAAATTTCAAAAAAAGAAGAAAATAATAAAAAAAACTTCTGTAATTCGACCATGTTGAATAAACCCTGCGAATATAGCCCTAAACCTAGTAGTTTGCTAATGTTTTACTGTGGTTATAAAATTCAGTCTTGTATTGTCTAGCTCTCTTTTTGCTTATTCTATTACTTTAAGTTCGATTTATAACAATTTGGTATTATGCATGTATATAAATATAGTGGCACTCAAAAGTGTTCGCGCACTTAAAAATTTCTGTAAAATTTAATGTTTTTCAAAAAAATTAATAAATTGCAGTTGTAATTTCTTTTACAATATCTGCAACTTGTTCTTATTAGAATAACAGAATTAATTTTCAAAACATAGTATACATATATAACCAATATTTTTAAAAAAATTAATAATTAAAAAACTACTAAAAAATTACACCACACTTAAAAAAAAATCTCAACATAGCTTTAAATGTTGTATTTCTTTCCTAATTTAGTACCTAGTAGGATATTTTTAGCACCCACAACGACTCTCAACGGGCTCAACTCATGTGACGTCATAGTCACATGATAGTGAAAGCCACGTGATTCTAGCCAATTAATTCAAAAACTCATGCGACATCATAGTCCCACGAAAAAAACTATCTAGCGTTTCCAGCTAATCAGTTCACGCATTCCGGTGTTGCCAAGTTTCACTCTTAGCAGAAACTTTCTCTTAAAAAGTACATATGTATACAAAATGCATTTTATTTAAAAGCATAAACATAAAATATGATTTTTTTTAGTTTAAAAAAATATTTTTGAAGAAATTTGTTTTTCCTAACATTTAAATATCTTTACTAAAATATGAAATTTGAAATTTTATATGAGTTTTACAAATAGAACAACAAGTACAAATAGTTTAATGCTTGTTTTGAATTCAATGGAAAACATGTGTTAGTTTTTATCATGTGATCTCATGAATTGAGCCCATTGTCTTGGTATAAATTTCAGCAGTTTTTAGTAATTTCTGCGTTGATCTTCCTCCATTCATCTGTGATTATTATTTTTAGTTCATATTTTGTTTTTATACGTCATGTTTTCTTACTCTAACTTTAAATTCTCACCAAATATGTTTTAATGGATTTAAATCAGGTGATTGAGGAGGTGTTTTCAGAATTTGAGGACAGTTATAAAGACACCAAAGGAGTATATTGAGAGTAGCACAATGAGGGTCATTATCTTGTAAAAAAATTAAGTCGTCTCCAGTATCCAAATTTTGGGAGGACAATTTCTGATTGATCTTTAAAATATTTAAATGGTCCTCATGTAATTCACAGTACCATAAAAAAATACCAAATAACCTAATCCTGAAGCTGATTGATCCCACATGCACAAGAACACATCCCCCCACCTCTAAGCTTCTCTATTTCAACTAAATTCTTGAGATAAAGTTTCAGAAAATTCAATATTGACAACAGATGGGTTGGGATGACAACAAATTCAACATTTTTTCCGACGAGCGTATAAAAGTTTGGAGGAAAAAACGATCAAGGTTTGAGGAATGAGACTTGTTTGGCATAATTTTGAAGTAGTTTTTTGATTATTAGTTTCAAAGTAATAGTTTTATTATGCTTTAAAAATTAATATTATTCCTATAAGAACAAGTTGCAGATATCATAAAAAAAATTACAATTCCGATACATTAACTTTTATTACTCGAAAACAGTAAATGTTATTGAAAATTGCAGGTGCAAGAACACTTTTGATATAGCCACTGTTATGTATAATTAAATAAAATTAATGATACTTTTTTTACCAAACTTTCAGTTGATGGAAGATACTATTTTTAAATAGAAGATAAGCGCAAACGAGAAGGAAAAAATGCATAATTTTTTTATCTTAATAGAAAGACTTAAATTAACAAAAGGATCTACTTCTAGAAACAAACGGTAAACATTAATGTTAAGAATTTTGAGACCTTATTTATCTATTCTTCACAATTTTTTCGTTATTTCTTTCTGTGATGAAAGCAACGAGCTCCTTTTAATATTTCTTTTTTAAACAATTTCTATTTTTAAATCAAACGGCAAATGATTCATTAGTCAGATATTCTTTTTTTACTTTTCAGAATAAAAAGAAGAGGATAAATTAGGTTAATGCTCAATCAGATTAAATTAGGTATACTACTTTAAAATGTGCATTGTTTTGTGAAATTGTGTGATATATACAGTAATTGTACGTAGTGACAATTTTTAAATTAAACAATTTTCCAATAGTAGTCATGTCTTTTATAAGCAAGGAATTCCATAGATATATTAAAATCTCAATAAAAATATATCACTAATTGTATAAAACAGAAGACGTATTGAATAGATCACGGAATCTTAGTGCATAAAACATGTAAAAGATGATCTTACTTGAAGTGAAATGTGAGCAAATATATATGTGGGAGACAACAAGGGGTCCAAGACGTTTGTCTTACTTCACATTTATTTTAAAATTAAACAAAAATTAATTAAAAAGGTAGCTATTTTAACAGATAAGTTTGACGATATGATATGCAGAAGGTAACGCCTGCTCGCGCACCTCTGTGTTTCTCCTTTCTCTCTCTTAAAAGTTTTGGTTCTACTTTCACTAGTTCAAAAGTTTCCACAGTTTCAGTTCTCATTAGCTGCGCCTGCGCGCGAAGACTGCGTTGTTATCTTGAGAACTATTGGATCCTACATATATATACCTTAAAATCCGGTGTATAACGCACACACACACTTTTAACACAAAAAAGATCGAAATTTACGGGTGCGTGTTATACGCCGGATATAAAAATGAGAGCTTTAAAAATAAAAAATTGGGATGAGCATAGATACAAATTAGACTTGCTATTTGCTTAAAAGAAATATAATTTCTTATGAACTTTAAGGGCTGTAGCTCTTGAAGTGTACTATTTTTTTTTCTACAGCTTGGAATATTACCTCGAATAAATGACTGCAAAACATATGAGCATTGCGCATGTACATTTCAGGTTTTTTTCGTAAAAAAGAGGGTGCGCGCTGTACGGCGAAAATAGCTAAAAATTAAAAATTGCAGCTAGAAAATATAGGTGCGCGTTATACGCCGGATTTTACGGTAGCTATTTTTATTTAACTAAATGATTAACAAACTCTCGACTTGAAAACGTCAACCTCATTTTAAGATAAACTTTATTTAACAGCTTAAAAAGAAAGCAAGGTTGCAAAACAGACTAATTACCTAACTAATTAAACAATTAAATTTGTAAGCTGCAAAGCTAGATATTATCTTAGATTTAATTCGTCGTACTCTAAGTAAAATATCATTAAAAGCTAGAAAGATTCTTTCGACTTTTCACTTAAGGAAGTAATGAAATCATCAACATCAATGTGTTTTCTTGACTGCTTCCAGAAATACCGTTAAATACAAAATTTTAAAAAAATACAGTTCGCTTCAGTTCTTTGCATATTTATATGAACAAGTTCGATAAATGAAAGTGAACCCATTTGGAAAAGTATGACAGATAACGAAAAATAAAATTACTTACAAAATGGAAAACCAAAAATAAGAGTGAAACCAACAAGATTATAACTTCGGATCATGCTTTAAAAAGGATTATTAAATGAGTGTTTAAAATTTATTAAAGTTTAAATTCTTATTCTTACAATTAAGTTGCATTTTTTTGCTAATGGATTTGTTCTCAATATTTCATGAGATTTACATCAAATAAGTCCCAAAATCAACGTCATCCAACAGATATTTTACTCTCCAAGTACTATTATATTAAAATATAGATGAGTATAAATTCCAAGTAAAAAAATTGAGTTATAGAATTTTATTCTGTTTCCCACATATTCCCATTTAAATAAGTTAAAGAAACAGTTATTTATGCAACGTTATAACAAACGATTTATATTAACGATTAATGATCAATTCGCAGCCCATTAGAAATAAAAAATTAAAAAAACGATTTATATATTCAAAAATATCTACCACTATGATTAAACAATGGACTCGATTCATCCCTAGAGGGCGCTGCGATCATTCCGATGACACGTGATTTTCCATGTGCGTTTAAGTAAACAATAACAGCCGATCGTTTTACACTTCTGGTTGTGCGCTAACTTTCGAATTTGCTATTTAATATTCTTTAAATTCTTTTTAGTACGTTAAATATTTTTAATATATTTTGTAGTCTTTTTAGTTTTTGTTTCGTGACTAAATAAATATATATATAGTTTTAGTTATAGTATTAGATTTAAGTTTATTCTTCTATTCTTAAGCTTCGTGTTTTTGTATACTTTTAGGTTCAGAAATTATTTTTTTATTAGTGCCAGCCACATTGTGATTTATTTAATTATGCAACGCGCTCTATTGAACAAAATTTTTTTGCCACTTAATATTGTGAATGCGTCATATGTGTATACTAATTTATATTTAGTAAAAAGTAACTTAAGTAAAATTTTTCTTTGTTGACCCTGATAAGGAATTGTCTTAATTTTTTTATATTACTTATTTGAAAATGTAAAATATTATAATGGACTAAATTCATATGACATTATGATCTAGTGATATTTGTTTTCAATTGTTTCCCGCCTAACGCAAAACACTTTCGTACTTTGTTTTGTTACTTCGTACAGCTATATTATTCTTTTTGCAAGTTATTTGTTGCTGTTACTTAATATATATATATATGTTGTGCCGAAATATTGACCACGCGAGGGCGCTGGTGTGCGCACATCTGTATTAAAATTGTAAAGATCGTGAGAGTGTGTGTGTGTAACTTGTATCGTAGAATGTAAGCCGCATCGCGGCAATTCGTATCTAATTAAACATTATTATACCTAAATTATCTCATGGAACTACTTCTTGTGGACTGTATTAATGAATTCGCCCGGATACACACTCCTTTCGTTTCGATATAAATATGGACATTGCTTCGTTTATAATTCGCTACATGGTGCTTCGGCCTTGAAGGAACCATTCGCTGCGTGATGGGGGGTGAGTACTTTCGTTTTGTCTAACTTTGAATTCGGTATTTGTCTAGTTAAGCTTATTTCTCATCATTTCTGATTTTGGTTTATTCGTAACTGTCGGTATTTGGAAGGTTGCTCTGGTATAGTTTTGTTTATTTGAATGCATATTGTTAAGCTGAATTTTGTTTGAAAGTTGTACTAAGTTGCATTCAGAATTGGTGTTGTCATTTGTATATTTGTTTGCAATTATAGTGTTTTAGTTTAAAATGGATGCAGCAAAAAGGCTATATTAGAAAGAACGAAAAAGACTCGGTCTGTTTCGAGATCCCTCGTGACAAAACAAATTAATAAATTAGAATCCGAAATAAGCAATACAGCTGATAAAACAACAGTACATGAGATATATATGCAATTAATTTCTAAATTTGAAGAGCTGAGTACACTCGATAAGGAAATTGAGAATTTAATAGATATTGAGAGTCTAGAAGAAGAAATCGTAACTCGCGAAGAATATCGAGATAAATTTATAATTTGGAAAATCCGTGCTGAACGTTATGTAGAATCAGTTTCGAACACTGCTATTCAAAATTCGGTGGAAAATCAACCACAAAACATAACACTTCCTTTAAATAGTACAGTTAGTTCTGTTTTATCAAATCAACCGCGTTTACCTAAACTCACATTAGAATCTTTTTCGGGCAAGGATATCAGTAGTTTTCCCAGTTTTTGGGCTAGATTTAAATCCGCAGTACATGAAAATTCGAGTTTAAATGATGTGGACAAATTTTCCTATTTGAAATCGGTTGTCACATCTGATGCAGAATTGGCTATACGAGGCTTAACTCTAACATCGGAAAATTATGCAAAAGCAATTAAAATTTTAGAAAATCGGTTCGGACGTAAAGAACTTATTGTTGACTTTCATATGAATCGCTTGTTAAATCTGACCCCTGTCCGTAAATCGTTTGATGTTATTGCGTTAAGAAATTTATATGATCAGTTAGAAATTAATATAAGGGGACTTGAATCTCTTGAAATCTCTCCCGATTCCTATAGTTGTCTCTTGTTTCCGATAATTATGAAAGCTATTCCCCCTGATTTAGCATTAGAATATAATAAAAAACATAATGAAACACAATCACAAATCACTGATTTAATTGCATATTTGCGAAGCGAAGTAGAAAGTCGCGAACGCACAGAATTTCTAGTAAAACCGCATGACCTAGAATTGAAAAATAAAAATTCCTATTACAATACTAAGTATTTCGAAAGAACGTCTCATAGCTATCCACAGTCAAATCGAAAGGTTCAAGGTCATTCTCGATTCCACCCATCTCATAAATCGTTTTCCTCTGCAAACGAACTGTTGACGGCTGCATTTTCGGATTGCTTATTTTGTTTCGAGAATACTCATATGTCTGATTTGTGTGAGAATTTATGCGTTCAGAAAAAAGAGCTAAATTAATTCAAGAAGGGAGATGTTTCATTTGTTGCAACACTGGTTGTTATGTTAAAAAGTGCAAGAAAGAGGTTTGTTCGTATTGTAAAGGTCGACATGCACGTGCTATTTGTTTTAAGTTAGAAAAATCTAAGCAAAATTCGCATTTGGATTTGGAGGAAAAGAATGTTGACGTTAAAACTACGTCTTCAAATTCTGTTTTTCATAACAGAGATGGAGTTTTATTGCAATGTGTAGAGGCCGAAATTATAGGTCGTTCTTCATCGGATAAGATATTTTGCCTTTTTGATAATGGAAGTGAGAAGTCGTTCATTAAAAAAATGTGTCTCGGAGGTTGGGGTTGAAAATATTGGGTTCGGAAAGGCTAAATATTTTTTCGTTCGGTTGTAAAACTCTTAAAAAACAAACTTGTAGTAAGGTCGAGGTTAGGCTAAGGAATGTATTAAGCGGAGAAGAGACTGTGATTGAGGCATTGGAAATTGAGGAAATTTCAAAGGCAACACTTAGCCTACCTAATCTAGATGCTTGGGCAGAAATGGAGTCAAAAGGGTTTAGGCTAACATTCAGTTGTAATGAATCTTCTGAGAATTGTGAAATTTCATTGTTAATAGGTTCCGATTTTTATTGGTCTTTAACACATCGGATAAAAAGATTAGATTCATCATTGGTTGCAGTCGAGACTAGGCTAGGATGGTCTCTTCAGGGAAGGTGTGATGAGCGGAGTGATTGTACTTCGGTACATTTGGTTCACAGTGAAGATGAATCGATTTCGACTGAGCTAAGGAGATTTTGGGAGATAGAAAGTTTAGGAATACTTGACAAGGGTTCGGTGACTTTAGGTAATGGGGATGAAGAGATACTTAGTGAGTTTGATAAATCAGTTAATTTCGTAGATGGTCGATATCGTGTAAATTTGCCATGGAAACCAGGTATGAGAGAGGCTTTACAAAATAATAAAACTGTCGCACGTAAGCGTTTTGAGGGGTTGGTTCGTAGGTTTAAATGTGATCACGAGTTGTTCTGCGAGTATAAGGATGTAATTGATGACTATGTTAGGGAAGGTATTGTTGAGCGTACTTCTTGTGATTCTTTATTGGATAGTCAGGGATTTTACCTACCCCATCATGCAGTGATACGTAGCGACAAAACCACAAGTCATATTAGAATAGTATTTGATGGTTCAGCACACGAAAATGGACAGTCATCGTTAAACCAAAGTTTATATACGGGACCAAATTTGCATCCCAACATTTTAGAACTGCTTTTATGTTTTCGAAAAAGTCCTGTAGCATTTACAGCTGATGTAAAATCGGCTTTTCTTCAAATTGAATTAGATTTCCGTGATCGAGATTTTACACGTTTCTTCTGGACTGATAATTTGAATAACGAGCCATGCGTTTTGAATTTCACGAGAGTTCTTTTGGACTTCGACCTAGCCCATACCTTCTCGCAGCAACTTTAAAACATCATTTTAAGAAGTACAGAGAGCAATATTCTCATACATTTGAGTTGCTAAATAGTTCCATTTATGTTGATGACCTCATTTGTGGTCAGAATGATGTTCGGACGCTCTACGTACTACCTTGGAGTGCTTGCAAATATTCAGTGACGCAGGCATGTTATTGCGCAAATGGCGAAGTAATTCGAAACAACTTAATTTGTTATGGCAGCAAGAAGGTGTCAAAACGGAATCCTCTGAAACTAGTGCTATTGATCTTAGACCTCCAACTAAGGTTTTAAGACTTGCTTGGGATCCAGAAAATGATTTAATTTATTTCGATCCAAAGGATCTATTGAAGTTTATGTCACGTAGAGGAGAATCGAAAAGATTTATTCTGAGTGTGGTTGGTCGCATCTTCGACCCCATTGGAATTCTTGGCCCATTAGTTATCAAATTGAAATGTCTTCTTCAGGAACTTTGGACTCTAGGAGTAGAATGGGACTCTGAACTTCCCCCAAAGCTACGACACAAGTGGCAGCAGTGGAGTAGCGAAGCTGAGGGCTTGACTGAGATAAAGATACCACGATTCTATTTAGGTAACATAGATCAAGAAATATCAAAGTGTGAAATACATTGTTTTTCAAACGCGAGTAAATCAGCTTACGGGACAATATTATACTTGCGATTTGTTACTTGTAATAACGAAATCGAAACTAGTTTCATTTGTTCAAAAAGTCGTGTGGCACCTTTGAAATCATTGACGCTTCCTCGTCTTGAACTGACAGCAGCCTTATTGTCAGCTAGGTTGGCCAAACAGGTGTCATCTTGTCTCAAATTTGATGCTAATATATATTATTGGACCGATTCTCTCATTTCGTACTACTGGATACGCGGCGATTCTTCAGCGTTCAAACCATACATTAAAAATCGTGTTCAAGAGATACAATTGCTCTTGATTCGATGCAGTGGGGACACTGTCCAGGAAAGGACAACCCTGCTGATCTCCTTTCGCGTGGTACATCTGCCGTCAAGTTAGCACAGAATGAGCTGTGGTGGCATTGCCCACCTTGGCTTAAACTAACACCCGATCATTGGCCAAATCGTCACCGAGATATTTTAGATTCAGAGCTCTGCTCGGAAGAATTAGAACATCGTTCTAGTGTGCATGTGGCAGTTACTCAACAGAGGGAAGCTCTTGTTGACATAAATCGATTCAGCAGCCTTAAGAAACTTTTGAAAACGACTGCTTGGGTTTTCCGATTCGTGAACAATGCTAGAAACATTTACAAATCGATGGACTTCTACATTACTGCAGATGAAATACAAAATGCTGAATATTTTTGGCTTAAATGTGTTCAATCCGAATTTTATTCAGCTGAGATATTAGCCTTAAAACAAAACGAACAACTTCGATCTAGCTCTGAAATAAAGAGTTTAGTGCCGTATTTGGATGAAAACAATTTATTACGACTTACTGGACGGTTGCTTGAAGCAGACTTATGCTTTGGTGAAAAGCATCCTGTTATTCTTACTCGACGCTGTAAATTTACAGAATTACTTGTTATTGGGGAACATGAACGAATTGGTCATTGTGGCGTATCTGCAACTTTGACTCAACTTCGGAAAAAATATTGGGTACCTAAGGGTCGTCAGTTAGTAAAAACAATGATTCGAATCTGTCTCGTTTGTAAAAAATACAGTGCCAAACCAGCTGACCAGTTAAGTGGTCAGTTGCCCCGAGATAGAATCACCCAATCTCCTCCTTTCCAAAGTGTAGGAATTGATTTTACAGGTGCAATACTTGTTAAGGACAATCAAGGGACTCGCAAGTCTTATGTTTCTTTGTTTACATGTGCAGTCACTCGTGCCGTACACTTAGAACTTGTGTCGGACATGTCCACAAAGTGTTTTTTACTTGCTTTACGGAGATTCCACGCTCGTAGAGGTAATTGCAAGGTAATATACTCCGATAATGCACGTACATTTAAAGCA
Source organism: Trichonephila clavipes (assembly GCA_019973935.1). NCBI lineage: Eukaryota > Metazoa > Arthropoda > Arachnida > Araneae > Nephilidae > Trichonephila > Trichonephila clavipes. The sequence goes on from BMAU01001511.1 coordinate 143,691, forward strand.
GCTGAAAGGGAGCTAACATATTTTGCCAACATCTTGAAAGACAGTGAATTTCAAAGTTTTGTCGCAGATAAAGGTATTCACTGGAAGTTCATAGTTGAACGTGCGCCTTGGTGGGGTGGATTTTACGAACGTCTTGTTAAAACTATAAAGGATCCTTTACGTAAAATACTTGGCAGGGCACTTCTAACATTTGAAGAACTTTCAACGATACTTTCAGAAGTTGAAATCATCGTTAATCATCGACCACTGACATACGTGGAGAATGATCCAGGAGAGCCGGAACCGCTAACACCGGCCCACTTCCTCAAGTTAGGTTATGGTGACTCTAAATATCCTATACATTTCATCGAACTGATCGACGCCACTACGGCAAAGGAGTCGTACAAGAAAAGAAAGACTTACCGAACTCTTCTTTTAAAACAACTTTGGAGACGCTGGAAAGAACAGTATTTGCTCCAGTTAAAAACAGCTAATCATTTTAAAACACCATCTGTTCATAAGAATTTAAAATTAAACGACGTAGTTCTTGTTGAAGGAAATGTAAAATCAAAATTATTGTGGGAACTTGGAATAATCAAAGAAATATTTATTGGAAGAGACGATAACGTTAGATCTTGTCTTGTAAAAACTTTTAAAGGTCTCTTCAAAAAACCCATTCAATTGCTGTACCCTTTAGAAATTGTATAATATAAATGTACTAATTTGTTTATATTTTCAGATTAATGGTAGGAGATTACACATTATTAATTAATCTCTGTTAAATTTATTTTTTGTGAAATCTTGAGGTATGTATCCTAGTATTTGTTTGTTTGTAAATTGAAGCTTTATCATCTTTAAGTTTCATTATATTGTGTACTTTAATGTATATTTACTTTTTTCTTTCTAATATGTATAATTTAGATTTGATTATTAGTATTGTATCAGTATTTTCTTTGTAAGAATTGTATTTGAATAATTGTTTGTATTAATTGTGGTTCGATATTTACTGGGTGAACATTCTGTTCACCGGTGGGGTGTGTGCCGAAATATTGACCACGCGAGGGCGCTGGTGTGCGCACATCTGTATTAAAATTGTAAAGATCGTGAGAGTGTGTGTGTCAACGTCAATAATAAAATGATTAAAAATTTTACTTATAAATCCATTTTTATACTAACGCACCTAATTAACAAAATCTTAAAATTAAGACACTTCCCTCGTAACTGGAAAACTGCTATAGTTTTCCCCATCCACAAACCAGGCAAAAACAAAAACTCTCCTGATTCTTATCGACCCATCTCTCTTCTTTCTAGCCTCAGCAAAATTGCTGAGCACATTATCCTACTTAGAATTAATCAATTTATCACTAATACTAACTTCTTAAACCCTAACCAATACGGATTTACTAAACAACTATCCACCTACCACCCACTGCTCAGGCTTACGGAACAAATCTCGGCTGGATTCCAGAGAGGCAGATCCTCTCTGAGCTGTCTTTCTGGACATCCAAAAGGCTTCTTCGACCGGGTCTGGATCAGTGGACTTGTTTACAAACTAATCACTAATAATTTTCCTGCTCCCCTCATCCACATAATTAATTCCTACTTAGTTAACAGAACTTACAAAGTCAGAGTTAACAACACCTTCTCACTTCCACACCGCGTCAACATAGGAGTCACACAGGGTTCCCTACTGGGGCCCATTCTGTTCAACATATACCTTAATGACATTCCATATCACCCACAAACCATGCTAAACCTGTACGCGGACGATACCGCAATTCTTGCTACATACAAAACCACAAAACAATTACTCTTGCCCTCAATAAACACCTGGCTCTACTAGAAAACTACTTCAATCAATGGAAAATTAAAATTAATGTCGATAAAACTATAGCTGTTCTATTCACCAAAAGAATAAAACCAGTCATGCCACCAACACTGTACTCCACACCACTGCAATGGTCTCAGTCCACTAAATATCTTGGTTTAATACTTGACAAGAATCTCACTTGGAAACATCACATCTTACACGCGCGTGACAAATTCCGGCACGCACTAAGATTAATTTACCCCTAATTTGCCGGAATTCGAAATAGATATGTATAATAAAGTGCTTCTCTACACTGCCGTTTTGCGACCAATTATTAGCTATGGATGTCCTGTTTGGGGATATGCAGCAAAGTCTAATATTAAAATTTTAGAAGTAGCTCAAAATTCAATAATTCGCACTATCACAAAGGCTCATAGATATACCAGGAACTCTAACATTTATAATGCTCTTAAACTTCACCCTTTTAAAAATTACATTCAAATTTTAGCAAAGAAATTCTTTGCTAACCTTCATAATACCAATAATGCTAATCTAATGAATCTTGAGAACTACACGCCTCAGGACGACCATAAGAGACCTAGGAGAATTCTTCTAGACTCTTACAATCCACCTTAATTTCTCTGCTCCCTCATTCATCTGTAGATGAATGACCCAGTAAATTTTTATTTTCATTTCTAATTCTCTTTTATTTTGTCATTTTCTTAATTTTCATTGCTGCAACCCCTTCAGGCACCGCATTAGTTTTTAATTTTCTTACTATCATGGTACAGCCAACCGAGAGGTAACTCACCCAGTTCATCCGACCAACCACAGTGCTTGCTTTCCTCGTTCCAGTTCACAGCAATAAATCTTGACTTCCTCATCAGACTCGCACGTCAACCCCCCCTCCTACGTCCTACCACCACGTCATCTACTACGTCACTCCAGTCAGCCAATCAGGTCGCTGCTTGCTTACCATCAAGGTTTCTTCCACTACCACAGGCAACATTCACTCTTCGTTCCGCGCGTTCCATGTCCCATTAAATCATCCACAGAGTGTGTGTGTGTAACTTGTATCGTAGAATGTAAGCCGCATCGCGGCAATTCGTATCTAATTAAACATTATTATACCTAAATTATCTCATGGAACTACTTCTTGTGGACTGTCTTAATGAATTCGCCCGGATACACACTCCTTTCGTTTCGATATAAATATGGACATTGCTTCGTTTATAATTCGCTACATATGTATTGTTACAAATTTTGTGCACTGAACGCTAAAAATGGTGTAAATAATTAGTTCTGAATGTGTAATTCGTTAATATTACTTTCAGTTGTATTTATTTTATGTTAAAATCGCAAGCAATTCCGTTCGTTACATAAAAATGGTGATTCAATGGAAGCATAGCCAAGTTGGCATCATTTCTGGCGAACATATATTGATGTTTCTAAAAAAAAATCTACTAATATCACAGTCTCTGATGTAAACGAATTCTTCAGAAAAATTCCAGCAGACTAAATAGGACGTGGTGCTCGCCAAAACAAAGTATTGTTTTGACTACTGAAAAGTCAGCCAACGATTAGTTAATACTTCAGCTGTTGAATAGGATGAGTGACTGCTAATGGAATACATTAGTTATTTGTATTTCTAGAGTTGTAAAGGTACTGTATCTGGCACTTCTAAGGATTCTAAACAATAAATTTTCATCCCTCCTGAAGACTGCCTTGCTCTTTTGGATTGATAGCATTAAATCCTGGAACTCCGAACCTTTTTTTTTTACATTCTAAAATGTCTTGTTTCAGAGCAGATCAGCTGACATACATTCATTCGTTCTTTGTAAGCAAACCTATTCCTTAGCAAATTTTATTATATTTTTTTAGATAGAAACTTCTTGTAATTATGAAAAAAAAATAGCCTGATTTGTTATTTTTTAATATTCATATAAAATTTCCTTTTTGCTGTTCTTGAAAATCCATTTCAGTATTATTGTTAGGATATCAAAACTTTTAATATTATTCACTGATTTATTTTTTAAAAGTGTATGGAAATATTTGTGTGGTTTACATCTATTAGACAATTTATATGTAATTCAATAACTCATAAGAAATAATTTGTAATAAAGAATAATCCAATAAAATTTAGTCATTATTTCTAAAAATTATGTATTAACATGATTCCTTTCTTGAACTAAGAGTATTTTCTTTTTTGATCTTTGAAGACAGTCATTTCTAAAAGAAATTTCAAACCTTCATAAATTATAATTATTAATTAAAGTCAGACAATCAAAGCTGGCAAATGTTATTTCATTACAGAATCATCATATATTTCAAAAAATCTTACTATGTCTTGGGAATTTTTATAGAACAGTTGTGTTTCAAAAATTAGTATACAATAACAGTGTTTAAACTTTATATATCCATATTAAATCAAATAAATTTTGAAACTGACACAAAAAAAATCTCTTTTGTCATACATCTTAGAAAAATACTCTTCATCAGTACACAATGAAGCGATGTCACTGATAGCCTTTCAACAGAATATGATAAAAGCATTTTATAAATTACTACAATGAATTTCTTAGTTAAAAATAAAATTTTTATATGTTTCACTTGTATTATAATCATGTAATATTAAAATTAAATGTTGATAAATAATGCATATTAAATAAATTTTAATTACTAATTTAAACTAGCTATCTAACAAAAATTTTGTATGCTCCTGTATGGAAAAATTTTCTCGAAAATAACTTGGGATGTTTCCCTATAGTGTAATAGTTTGTGTGTTTCAAACAATTCCTAAAAATAATCCCATATCTTAGTATGATTCATTTCTATTTCTTTTTTTTTCAAACTAAGGAGACAATGATTTATAAAAAATAATTTTCAAACATTTATAGGTGATAATTACTAACACTATCAAAGCGCCAAATATTATTATTTTATAACATATCTTTAAAGGCTTCACACTGTATTGGTACAAATCATACTATTTTAAGACTACAGCTTAGGTTTTGGTTTCAGTTTCATTTTAAATCAATTTTCCACTCTTAAATTGAATGAAAAATATTTTTCAGCACAATTGACTCTTGCAGTGTGAAATGATTAATTATTTCGGTTAACATTACTAAAAGCATTTCTGCTCGATTATGTTTTAAATTCTCATAGTTATTTAATTAAGATTGATTTCAAGGCCAATTTCTGTTTTAAAAATTGTTTATATAACTTAGAAGCTTTATCATTAATATTTTCTTGTTGAGAAACAATATTTCAAAGAGATGGAACACTATTAAAAATAAATGATGCATCTAAAAATCACCCTCAGCTGATAATGAAATTAGACTTTTGAATTCTAGTATTGCTGATAAAACTGAATATTTTCATGATGTACCAAACTATACGATAATATATTGTAGTACTATATTTTAGTACTTTAAAATTAAAAAGCAAACCTAAAAAAATTATATTATTACTGTGTTTCATGATCCTAATTCTCGATAAATATACAATTGCTCCAAGTTCTCTTCTTGAGTCAATACTTGTAACTAACTCAATACACACACAACAAATTCATTCAGGACTTATAAGCAAGATAATATCAATATGCATGAGTCTTTTTTCAGACTTTTATATTTATGCAAAAATAAATCTAATCTATAGTGATAAATTTTCAAATTGTGCAAAAACCAATAAATGTGCATATTTGTTACATATAGTAAAAATTTTTTACATTTGTATGATAGGTTTATACCACATTCAAACTCTCTCTGAAAAACACAAATGTTGTGTTCATAAATACCACACAAATATGTTGCAATTTATATTTTTTTTTGAAAGATAATTATAGATTCAAAAATGGCTTTTTTTAATTTGATCATGTAAGGATGAACAGGACTTTATATTTTATATATGGACACAAATTTATATTTTACTATACACACATTTTAATCTGAAAATTTTAATGATGTACCAATGCCATTGATTACCATATTTGGAATTCAATTATCGATTAATTAGTTTCAATGTTTGTATATATACATAGAATAAGTATATAGTTAAAGTGAAACATTATATTAATACCTTTCTTGTGTTACATTTGTTAGTGTCATGAAAATAACACAACAAACATGTTATAATAAATAAACTGTCAACATTGTGTAAACTTTCATATAGAAGAGCACCATCAAAATATTTATATTGTTTGATTCTTGAAACAGCTCTTTCCACAGTAACTCGCTTGTCAGACAATTTGCAGTTACTAACAATTTCAGAATCATAAAATTGAATTTTATCTTTGAAAAGAAAGAGGGCTTTTTAATTTACAACCAATTTTGTCTAACTCTTCTTCAAATTAAGAACCCTTTATCAGCCATAAAAAAATCATTTAGTTCATTCATTGGTTTACTTTAAAGAAAAAGTTCCTTGTCTGAACTTCTGCCACAATGTAAATGTGATACAAAGCAGATAGACCCTGAAGACATAATACCTATTATACCATTTAAAGTATTACAATTTTTGTAATGACTAAATGTTCTTTGTTTCTGTAAAGGACTGTTGGGTTTTTTAGTTGGAAATTCTGTACAGTCAATGATCACTCTTTTTGATTGATTGAAAGGTTGAAGGGGATATAGAGCAACACAGGCTATGATCCCTCAAAAAAAAGACAAGACAAGAGAAATCCTAGTAGATTAGTAGATATTGAAAAATTTCATTCCCTTTAAAAAAACTCTGAAAGTTGATTTATTATTCATTGCCCTTTCCAAAACATCTCTAAATGTAATAGTGGAATGTGGATCAATACGAAGAATAGACCAGAGATTATTACGATACCTAGTATATCTAATACAATTTAATATAATGTGGTCCAAATCATTTATACGTTTACATGTAATACACATTGCATTATCCTGTAAATTAAATCTATGTAGAAGGCCTGGAGTAATAATCATTTTACTGAAGATTCGAGTGCTTAAGATTTCTTCTCTTCGATTCTCTGTCCACTTTGAAATGATATCAATGGTTGGAATATTTCCCAATTTTTCAAAATATTTGCTTGAGTAAAATGTTTCATTGATTTTTTGAATTCTATTTCGATATATATTTTTATGAATGTCTTCTGAAGCAATCCAGTCAATGTAAACATTGGACTCCGTCACCGAGCTTGCTCATTCCAAACAATTTTCGAGTGTCCCGGAGTCCAAAGCAGAATTAACTGATTAATGTAGTTAGATAGTGATGGGAGGTCGCCGGTCCCTAAGGATTGCAACTGTAGTTTTTACATCTGCCCTGTTGTTGTTTACAACAAATGGAATTTGGTGAATGCGTCTCTTACCCCACCGAAAAGGGTGACGCGTTCTCACGCCTGGAAGGGGGCATTGTTCTCCTAAATTACATCACGGTATAGGGAGTGTCATTGGGGATTTCCCGCGCTTGGGGGATGTCATTGACCGTGAGAGGATATCCTTCCGCTGACTCTAGACCAATCAGATAAATTGATTGAGTTTCTGTAAATAATCCGCTCCAGAATACAGGAGAAAACTGCCGCGGAATAAAAGCGGATGCACCCCGAATTGACACACTCTCGGAGGCTTTTTTCTCACACCCACTTGGTTTAATAATTATTTAAAGAATGTTTTTTGATTTAGCGTACAGTTTATTTGTCTTTAAAAGATCTAATGTTTAAACTTAAGCTATAGTGTGACGCCAACAGAAGAATAGAACCGGGTTTTATTTAAAATGGATCTAACGAAATAAATTAATCGATTTAACTTAAGTTAAATCGGCGTCGCATTAATAGCATATAAATTTTGTTAGCAAGTCTATGAATTACCTTATTGAATTATCATTCTATAACCTTTATTCTCAAACAAAAAAAAAAGTTTTGGCATTATTTCCAAAACAGTTTTCTTTGTAAGGAAAAGTGTCTGATAATTTAAATGTTTCTTGAAAAACTATTGTAACCAAATTAAAAATTCGAAATACTGTTACGATGAAAATTTCAAATAAAATTTCTAGTAATCTATTGTGTGCATGTGTGTAGACATACCAATCCTTAATTTTACCAAAAACATATCAATGGGTTGACATAATTAGCATTGATATATAATTAGAATATTTCAAAACAAAGGAACTTCAATATAGAAATGTGATATCATAATGCAAACTACATCTTGGCTACAAAGTAAGCATTAATGTGCTATTCAAATAATTGCAAATAAAAACTTTATGCAGATCAACACTATGCTATTTAAATTGTTACAATAAGCACTGCTTGAAGTAACCACATATTAACTCTGTGCAATTCAAAGAATTGTATAATTCAAATAAATGAAAATAAACAGTGGAGTACACACACTACTTTCATGGGAGAAGTTATATTTCTAAAAAAAATGTTGAGGAAAGCATCTAGGTGTGATATTTGTGCTAAAAATTAAAAAATTTTTGGTTCTATGGGAGATACTTGAGCTTCTAAATCCTACCTTTGTGTAATTCTACCACTGAAAATAAGCAGTGTGTAATTCAAATAATTACAAGTAAACAGTATGTAATTCAAACAATTACAAATAGAAAAATATGTAGTTTAAATAGTAAATAAACACTGATTAGTTCAAAATAATGGCAAGTAAGCAATTTTTTAAATTTCCAATGGTCAAGATTGCAGAAGACTACTCACCACAAAAATGGAAGATCCACTGTTAAGTGGATATTCAGACTTGACAAATAATCATTTTATACTTCAAATACTTACAAATAAAAAATATATTATTCCAATATATGCAAATAATGTCATTGTATTGTTCAAAATGGTCGTAAATTAATATTATATAACCTTAATTTATTGTGATTAACAGTGTATTTATCTTTGTCTTATTTATGAAGATAACCAAATAAAATTTAAAAATGTTTTTATTTCATTTTATGTCTAGAAATCTATTTATATGTACACATAAACTTTCTAAGCAGTTTGTAAAAATCTTTTATAAAAAAATCTGTCATTGACAGAATTCCATGACTAAGGCCAGCATTACAAAACTAATGAATTTAATTACGTGCAACTAATATTCTTTAAAAGTACAAGAGAGCAGGTTCTCATTGACACTATTAAGTCTGTGCTTCTCCTCATAATCACTACCTATACTTGCTACTTTGCAGTGATTTCCTCTCTTAGCAGCCGCTCGTGAGGGAATTTTGACTGTACAAAATTATATACATATTTAAATTACAATATACAGGAATGAATTTAATTTTTTAGTCTATTCCCCCTGGTATAAGTACATTCTTTTTCCACAAAGTGCATATAAATGTCTCCAAAAGTGATTGGAAACAATAGCTTTTCATTATATACATGTTTTGTTGTCTCTCTGAACAAATGGATCGGAAAGTTTGTTCCCATTGCATGTTGATTTTTCATCATATCTAGCCTTTGATATTGTTTCCAATTCCTTATAATCACTCAACATTATCTACAAATCATATAAATTAAGATATTAATATGCATATATTGTTATTTTTCTAAACATGATATAATTTATAAAATACAATACATATTATAGATTTAGAATACTGATTAAATAACTATTAAAAATTATTGCTAATCTTAATTAGCATAATTAATCTTTATTCGCATAAAATTAAACAAAATTGAAATGAAAATTTTTCAAACATTAGTTTTTTAAGTACAAGAAAGAATTTGGATTTGATGTGGATGAGACAGTTCAGCAATTAAATACACTAATTCAACAGTAAAGTAAGAATAAAGAAGATACTTAAATGCATTTTCTATGTATTTATCAATATTTTTCACTATAAAAAAGTTATTAAGATGAAATATGTGCATGCAATTCAGAAATTAAACACACTGATTAATCTTAAACCAACCAAAAATTAACAAAATGAAAATAAGTACTTTTCACATATTTATAGCTATTTTTCTTTAGTTAAATAGGGGAAAAAATGTAATACTATATCTATAATGAAGTTTTATATGTAAAAATAAGTACATGCAGTGTATCTAATTATATTCTAAATAATATGAAACAAAAAAGTTTACAAGGTATTTTTGCAAAGATACTGAACATTACACCGGAAGTCTTGTTGGGCTCCAGGTCAATGTTGTTGTTTACAAAGTAGAACTTCTCCATAGTTATTATTGAAAATAATCTTAAAATGACAAAAAAAACAATGGTGATCAACTGCATACTTAGTCACCAGTTACAAAGCATCCAGAATAGATAACAGAAGTGGTACCCTAATCTGTGTATTTCTTTACGTTTGCAAAATTAAAATTTTTCGAATTCGAAATGCTCAGAAAATATATCACTCTTTTTAAAACTTGAAATATCGTCGGTGTATTTGATAAAAACAAAAAATATTGAAAATGAAATAATTAAAAAGTAATCACACATTTCAGTCGAAATGTCTTTTGGAACATCTTTTAATTTCTGTGACATTGAAGATTTATTCCTTCTCTGCAAAATATGATTAGATGGTGGCTCGAAAAAACAGAATTTTGTGGGCACTGAATTCGGTTTCATTTGCCTTCTGTTAGTGAAAGTCTGGTACAAAATGCACGTGTTCGGAACATACTGAGGAATACTTAGTCGGTTTGAAATTTTTTCTGCTCAAGTTTTGCAACCACTTTTTTAATAAACATGGATCCTTTAGCGGAAACGAAAAAAAGGTTTTTGACCTACAGTCAGACTTTCCTTTTGCATTACGACAATTTAATGCGCTGCAGTATCTCATTTTGCTGCTCCATAGAAGATGTGCAAATCTCCGAAAATGGCGGCTAAATACTCAGTCGAATGAAGCACATGGCTATCTGTTGAAATCCGCGCTTGCCGATGACATGTGACTATGACGTCAGGTGAATCGAGTCCATTATAACTACCAAACGATTTATATATTCAAAAACATCCACCACTATGATTAAACAATTATAAATGCCAAACGATTTATATATTCAAAAATATCTACCTCTATGATTAAACAATTATAACAACCAAACGATTTATAAAAATAAAATATCAAAATAATTTGCCGAAGATATTTTAAACAGAATTATATGTAAATAAAAATGAAGTATTCTAAATCATATTTATGAAATTTATAAAAAGAAAATTTCCTGTGAAATTTATATTAATTTATGACTTTTTTGAGAAGCCAGGAGTCTCTATACAGCCTTGATCAGACTTTTTCTGCCATATTCATCGTTTTATAATCACAAATCTAGCTATTATTTGCAATTTGATTCATTTATAAAATCTATGCACCAATAAAAAAAAATTTCAAAAGAAAAAAAATCGAACACAATGGGAAGAAATTCAAAGCTAAAGTATTTAAATATCGAAAATAAATATATATTTTTTTCTTTTTTGGCAACAGTTAAAATTTTTTTCTCTGAAGGTCTCGGTAAGCTTTTATGTATTTTTAGGAAGAAATAAATGGAAGGAATAACAAAAAAAAATAAAAAATAAAATGTAGAAAATGAAATAAAATGAAGGAAATGGAAAAATATATAAAACATTGTTCTTTTTTTTTCTTGTAATAAAATTATTACTGAATGACATAAGATATTTGAAATTGTTTGAAAACTAATTACTTTATAAAAATATTTGATTGCAAAAAAATTCAGTAAATAAAAGAGAGTGAGTGTAAAGGAATAAAGAACAAAAATCTTATAAGGCAACGCGAAATGTTCTTTTTTCCCTTGAGAATATTAGGGATCATGATTAATCCAGATGAAGTCGGTTACATGAGTGGATGGCAGATATTCTTTGCGCTAACTGAAGAGCGTTGCTAGGCGACAGGATCTTGGGCAATGTGAGGCGGTAAAGCGGTTTTGATAAATAGCTTGATATTTTAATTTGACCATCCAGCCTCAACAAAAGTCAAATAACCATCTTTCTTTCGTCGATAAGAAGGGAAGAAACTTCAAAAACAGTCTAATAGAGAGCATAATGTGCTGGCAAATTATTATTATTAACAATGAGAAATATTTTATTGCATTTCAATTAGAAAATCTCCATACATGCTGCAACATTCAAAAAAAAATAATTGTTACTTATACATTGTAATTACTGCGTAAAATAAAGAGTGTTATTATTGTTTATATCAGTGATTCTCAACCTTTTTTTTGTTGTTGTTGCTGTTGCGCCCAAAACAATTTTTCGCGCAGCAGGTTTTCACGACACACTGAAAACACAAATTAACAATGTCAAAATTTGACTTGACACACTAACAATAAAATAAGTTTAAAAAGAATTTTACCTATTTGCAACACACTCTATATATAATGGTTATGATAACAATTTTCAATGTTAAATAAAATATGAACAACAAAGACAACAAAATACTTGTAAGTAATTAAAAACAAATTAATTCTAAGAATACATTTAACGCGAAATTTGAGCCTGGTGATTTTTGATAATTTCCTATATATTTGGTCGTAAAAATGATAATGCCACTCTCCTTTCGTCATCTGCATTAAAAAGTCTAAATATTTGGGGTTTTTTTCAATTTTATATTTTTAATGCTGAAAATCCAAATTCACACGCAAAGAAGGTATTGAAAATTGTAACAATATTTTAAATCTTTTTTTAGCTATTATGAGATAATTGCCTCTAATTTTAGTGCAAAATGAACTAATTGACTCTTCCGAATGTTTTAAAATTAAATCTTGATTATTATAGAGCGAAATTAGTTTTTCCTCTTCATTCAAATTTCATATACAGATGTATCCGTTATCACAAAAGGATTACGATCCCAATTAGATTTTTTTATAACTATCTTTCCACGAACGCATATAAACTAATTATACTACAAATACTTTTAGCTTATTTCTATAAATCGGACGAATATGATTCGGTTCCTGATTTTATTTTTTCTCAGATTGTAAGTAATAATTTTAAAGAAAATTGGCGACACACAAAAGTGCCGTGTCACAGCGGTTGAGAATCATTGTTTTATATTATCAATTGATGTACATGGGACTGTTTTGCCTTAACACGGACCTCAAAAGATTGTTATAAGTAAAATTAATCCATTAGAGCATTATCATATTTTATCAAGAAATTTTCGTTGCAAAACCGAGAAATGTTGGTTTTAGCATCACTATTTTTCAGAGATAATTTTTCTCGGAAAAATGCACTAGAGCAGCGGTTCTCAAACTTTAAATCACCGCGAACCCACTTTATGTATCAGCCTGACATCACGGACCCTAGAGATTTGAATTTTTCTCCTCGACTTTCAACACATGGCAGAGTGTGTGTGTGATTTAAAAGTTACTCAATAATAACAATACTATGAATTCAGTTCTTAATCTTTTCACATGTGTTTTTTCCTATATTTTTTGAAAATATTACTTTTTTTGCAAGTCTTACGTTAAAAACAATAAAAAAACTGCTGTTGTTACTTAGGCCACCTACTTACATTACCGACAGTAACATCAGATCAAGGTCCGCGAAATTCATCGCGGTTAAGGACTAGATTGCTACGCCTGCCGTCATCCTTAGCTTTGAGCTCCATGCAGGTGACAGTCGATTTTGCTCCATTTTTCCATCCCAGTTTTGAGAGAGAACACCCTGGAGATGGTCAGAGGCCTCCACCTCTCTTCCCCTCCACCAACCTAACGAGAGGACTTGCGGATCGACGGCTATTTAGACTACCCCCTTGCCGCGAAGGCACTATACATTTACAAACATCCGTTCCTTCTGCGAGATTCGAACCCAGGGCTGCGGTAGCCCAATGGACAAGGTATCGGATCATGATAGCCATGTCATAAGTTCGAGCCCAGTACCATTAAAGACCCGCCTTGTAGGGCAGCGATGCACGTTAAATCTGTCGAGAGCTGAAACCTCCTCCCATTGGTCTGGTGTAGTAGTTAGGAGTGGAGGTGCCAGCTTAGGTGTCGTCCAAGTCCCTTGACCATGGTTCAAAATTAAGTGGTTCGTTGCCAAAATCCCTCGTGTAACTAAACAGTGCAACGGTAATATTCATTCACTCACTCACACACGAGATTCGAACCCAGGTCCTATGGCACCACAGTCAGCACCACTAACCACTGTATCAGATGGGAGACCGTAAAAAAAACTGAATATTCTTGATCGAAATACATGTTCTGGTAGAGTTTTATCATTGGGAGCAATTTAGTGATCTAGTCTAAAATGGCAATTTCGATATTTCCGAGAGGCCTTTTAGAGTCTGTAAAAGAGAAAAATCTTAACATTAAATGAGAGACCTTTGCGGACCCCCTAGAAAGGGGCTGTACGGACCCCAGGGAGCCACGGACTACAGTTTAAGAACAGCTGCACTAGAGCAAAACTAGTTCGTCTTTTGCTCGCTGTTACAATAGATGTTATACTACTTCATTGGTGATGTTTTTGGATTTCTGACCGATAGAGAACCCGAAATTTATGTCCCACACATTAAACGATTTCTTAAATCCAGCATATGCATCTCATTCAAAACAGGATATGTATATATATATATATATATATATATATATATGTTATGTTGGTACTTGGATGAATTCGTAAACTGGGATTTGCCAGAATAATCTGTTTATTTTTAAAACAAGAATAAAGATAAGGGAGAATAACGATTAAAAAATCATGAAATCAGTTTTATATAGGAAAGAAATTTTCTTTAAAAAAATTAAGCAATTATTTTTAACATTAAAAAGATTTTTCCATTTCAGCAATAGATAATTAGAATACAAAATCGAATATTCTAACAGCCTGCAGTTCAATTACATTTTATAAATCTAATTATTTTTCCATTACAAATGTGTTAGAACTTATTTTTTTCTTGGTAACAAAGGATCAATTAAGAATATCGCGACAGAAATTTTGATGATAATGATCTCGTGTTTATCGAAAATGAAAAACATTAATTTCCGTGGAGATTAATAGTGTTTCACTTCTAGAAACTATCTAATTAAAAGACGCTGGGACAACTTGAAATATGTATCAGCCCCTCGTTTTTTTACACAACACATTAATAAATTTTTTAAAAGAGCATTGTTTAATACAAGAAACATACTTAAATGTATTGCTTTTTCTTGCATATTTTATATAGATTAAAAGTAAGCAATTTTTTATTCATATACAATTGCTTTAAAACGTCCAGATAGCTTGGAAATTTTCAAAACTAGATTTTAATTTCCTCTGGCACTTTTAGATTTTTAGATAACTCTAGGTAAAAACATTTATATTTTAAACAAATTAGAAACAACTTGAATGAGTAAGTGTTGATTAACGTAGCACTATGAAGAAAAACGAGAGTTTTAGGCAACAGAAACCTTATTTTAAATCTCGATCAAGTGACCAGGACGGCACCTAATCTGGCACTCCTCCTTTCGAAACTGCCACATCACGTTAAAGCGAGGACTTAAGAGACTCGTTAAATTTACCGTGCATCAATCTTTTTACACGGCAGATCTTCAGTGGCACTACAGCTCGAACTCATGACATGCTGGCCACCGGTTCGTGACCATAAGCATTAGGTCACTGGGGCCACGAAGAGGTTGAAAAGCTGGCGCTAAATCGTTCATTATTTCAATGAGCTGGACATTTTCAACCAGTTCCAAGATCATATATATATATATATAGATATATATATATAGATCAGGAATGGAGAACCACTGGCACGCGTGCCATTGAAACAATATTTTGGGCATGCCACTGATCAAAATAGTTTGAATATTAATTCAAAATAACAAAGTTCAGTATGAATTATTACGAACAAACGCGAGTAATCGGTCTCAGTTTTCAGCGAGATTTTCTTAGTTCAAAGAATTATCGAAAACGCGTTCAATTTTTTTTTTCATGTACCCTGATTTGATTTCATTTAATAAACTGAACTTGTCCCTATTCAATTGGTTGGAAGTTGAAAATTTTGAAATGCAACTGTTTAATTTCCAATAAAGTTTAATATGGATTCAAAAATTTGTTGAAAAAAAAGGAGAAAGTTGGAATTGATTGAAACGGAAAGATTAACAAGCAGTATAAGTAAAAATGCTGATAATGAAATTTCGGAAACATGGAATTCGATTTCAGATACATTTAACTGTTTGAAGAGGCTCGGTCATGCTATTTTAACCATATTTTTATCTACCCAAGCCTGAGAGTCATTATTTTCAGAGATGAATAGCATTAAAAACTCGCTTAGAAACTGTTTGACAGATGACTCAAATTCATCTTGTATTTTGTGTGTGCTAAAAGTAATATCTTATAATCCAAATATAAGTTATTTTTCATTTAATCAGCAGCAGCAGAAATCACACTAATGTTACTCTAATTTGAATTACACGTATAACTAAAATATTTATTACTATAAGGTGCAAAATGTATTTTTTTTTCGAAATAAATAGTTTTGAGTTGTTAGTACTTAATTTAATTATATTTTCCCAATAATTACAAATCAAAATTATTTCACGGCACGTCTATACCTCTTTAAAATTTCTTAAGAAAAAAATGACAATTTGACCAATAAAGGCTTGCCACCCCTAATATAGATAGATAGATAGATATCGTTATTTTTATTTGGTTAGCAACACTTTACCACAAAAATTGCGTAAGTTTTTTGTCAAATTTTACAATCTTACTTGTAACTCTAAGTCTTGAGAGAGTAAATCAGGTTATCTAAACGTATTCATTGACGATTTTTATACCCGGCGTATAATGCGCACCCGTAAATTTCGATCTTATTTTTGGTGTTAAAGTGCGCGTTATACGCCGTATTTTACGGTAAGCAATGGTCGCAAGCTCGTATCTTGCGTTCCTGCATTTGAATCGTTGGTTCAAGTTCTGATGACACAATAGAATACTGAAGCGATACCTGATAACCCTGTCCAGGTTCAAAGTCCTCTCGTTTTCGTGGTATTGAAATCCATGTCAGGCGTGGTACCATCTGAGGCATCATCCTCATCATTTGATTATGGTTTTAAATTACAAAGTCTTTTGTCAAAAGCCTTCAAACTGCATTTATGTGTGACATCCAGTGGCGCACACAAGGGGGTCCGGACCCCCAAAGCCCTTGAATTTTTTTCCGATTGATTATAATTCTAAGTGCATAGTACGTAAAATTTAATCAAGTATTTGTTTTAATGATTAATTTTATTAATTAATGCTAATTATTTGTTCAATAATTAGTTTTTTACTTTTGGTCCCGAAAATCGACAAAATCAAAAGGAAGCATGATACAAGAATGGTGAACTTTCAACCCCGGACCCTCCCGTTAAAAAATTCCTGTGTGCGCCACTGGTGACATCAGTGACACACACAAATGAGGGGGGGTCCTGGATTCGGACCGTCCTCGAGTCTCGTTTTTTTTCAGTTGATTATATTCTTGTCAGTGGCGTAACGTACACAACCGCAACCCCCGCATTACTTGGAGCCCCAGGGTTCTAGGGGGCCCAAAGCCTGACTTTGAAGGAGGCCCCAAATATTCTCCGTTACGCCACTGATTTTTAAGTATATAGTACGTAAAATTTAATTAAATTCTGTTATTAGTAATGAATTTTATGCATTACTACTAATTATTTATTCAATAATTATTTTTTTACTGTTTTTCGTCCCCGACAATCGACAAATTCAAAGGAATATGTTTGGTAGCGTATTGGTGTATGATACGAGAATAGTGGATTTTCAACCCTGCACCTCCCACCCCACCCCCTTGAAAATTCTTATGTGCGTCACCTAATGACGTAAATAGTCAAACAAACAGAGGGATGTGAAAAGGGGATAAGAACAAATTATGCTTTCAAGAAATGTTGGCGATAAGTTTGTTAAGCATCTATGATTTAGAACAGGCATGCCCAACCCGCGGCCCATACGGAGACTTTTTGCAGCCCAATTGAAGCTTCTCTCTATATTATTTTAGACATTTGGACTACAGACAGTTGAATCGAAAACATCGTGTTTTGACCCACCCCCACCTCTCCCCGTGCAGTTCTTGCCGAAATAATTCCCCCCCTCCCCTTCATTTGACTTCTAAGCAATTGTAATAACAGGTGTTGATGGATGAAGGAAAGCAGATGAGCTTGGGTGTGTTATTCCTCTTTCAACGAGAACTTCGTTGAGAGTGAGTGTTGTACTTAATTCTATTTCTCAGAGAAATAATTTATGTCTATATTTTTAAGTTCAGATTAGTAGTCTTTTTCTTGTTTTATTCGGCAATGAAAGAATCCGATGATGGATTTAATGAGTTGCCTCAGAACTGTAATATCAGCTAGTAGAAATAAATGTAAGATAATTACGGCAGCAGAATAAAAATGTTTAATATTTTAACCTTCTGAAATTATGTAACTTTTTCATTTTATGATATATTTTAATCCCGGTGCACAATAATTAATATTGTACAATAAGAAATTAAACATTTGGCTATTGAGCAGAAAAAAAACTTTTGTCAAACAGTGTAATAATTACAATGCTGTTCTTCTTTGCTTAATTGCCTTTCTGCATTTGAAATAAAAATTTTGAAAATCTAAATCAATTTTATGCAGACATACTGTAACACAAGTATAAAATGTGAAGATGTTACGCACATAATTGTTATATTACGTAATCTCAGATGGCAGCATAAATCTACTGTAGATAAGAACCTTGTAGGTTAAGAGCTATTCTTCCACCAACAAGTGCAATCGGTCGACTTTCAACTTTGTTGTGATTGGGATCCAGTTCAAGGTAAACTTGCTGTTTTTTGATCATATCAATAATTATTGAATAAATTTCTATTATATATTTATCTCAAATAAAATACAAAAACAAGTGTCACATTAATTGTAAGGTAATAAAATATTTTGAATGTTGTGTACGATAATATAAAATATTTTGAATAATTTGTTTTATTTTGATATGTGCGGCCCACCTCAGTTTAGTAAATTTTTACTTGGCCCGCCAACCGATTTGGGTTGGGCACCCCTGATTTAGAAGCATAAATGTATATATCATTAATATAAACACTGATGATATAATTGTAGTGCAAAGATTGATAGGTGTTCTGTTTCGATATTTTTTATTTATTTCTTACCAAAATACGATAACTATAGTTCATTATCTCATGTCTTATTTGACCGGTCAACGTTTGATAATTTTACCGCGGCCCTCTGAGGGTGGGACACGTTTATTGTTTATATTTTAGATTGTTTTGATTTAACAATTTTAATTTAGTTGCATTTAAATATGCCTTCAGAATAAAATATAGTTACACCAAAAATGAATAAAAGTGATTTAACGTGGAATATAAAGTGATTTCCGTGGAAAGTTGCGCAAATCCGAGAGAAATGCACCACTTTAAATAAAATGGCAATAGCTTTATGTTCTTTAGGCGGCCCGGAACCATTTGATCCGCGGACCGATCTCAAACAAAATATAACACGAATTTTCTGAAAATAAGCATATTATAACAATTTTTTAAAAAACACAAGAATGTGTGCATAAGTAAATAACAAAAAAAAAAACTTTTACCACTAAATCAATTTTTAAAAGAAACCGAAAAATACTATAAAATTTACTTAAGCTTTAATGATTCAATTTTCCTCAGTTCTAACGTAGAATAAATTTTATTTTTCTATCACGAACTATTTTTCCATGGTTTTATTTTTATTTAAAATCGCATTTACAATAACAAAAATGATCAATTATTTCTAAAAAAATTTAACCCTGTTTATAAATTTTCCCTTTCACTTATTATATAAATTGACACTTTCTCTTGAACAAAGCGTAACTTCTAAAATAAATTCGGAGAACCCAGATAAGTGTTCCTTTTTCAGGAAATGAAACAAATCCGAGAATTTCCGTAGATTCTCATGGCGCTTAAAACGAAGCACTAAGAAGTTCGATTACACCTTTTGGGCTTCTCACTCGAGCGTTTAATGGAATCTATTATTTCTTTATTGGTCTAAATAGAATGACAAAGGTTCCGTGAAGCCGTATAAATGGTAACGAACTACACTGTATTATATGAACAATTTACTTTAAATTGTTAGGGCCTAAGAAACTAAGAGAATATTCACAAACCGCCAAAAAAAAAACTGAATCCTTACATCTAAAACCGCCAAATCGATTTTTAAGTAACGGCAAGTTTGTTAAAAATTCATGAGAGGTAGAAGCATATATTTATATAACATTAATTTGAACACTGATGATATAATTGTAGCGCAAAGATTGATAGGTGTTCTACTTCGATATTTTTTATTTTAATTCTTACCAAATACGATAACTATAGTTCATTATAACTCATGTTTTATTCCTTTAGAAGGATATTCCTTCATTCTACAAATTGAACACTTTATTTTTTGAAGGAATAATTGAAACATGAATATTTCTTATCCGAATAACAAGTACAAATTGCGGTTGTAAAATTTTTAGGAATAGTGCGTGTGTACGTTAGAAACTAAATCACTGTAACTTCACTCAAATCACCATTTGAATACACACAGGTGTGAACTCTAGTTTTTCGTATTTTGAACATGGCAACTTTTGTTTTTCTTGTTCTTTTCAAAACTATTCAAAGAAAAAAATCGTTTGAACTTATTTGAAAATTTTTTCTAATAGTAAGAATAATGTTTTTGCTGAAATTACAGCAAATTAAAAGATTAATTTTTAATAAAAGACAAACGTTATATTTTCAGAAGTATTATATATATATATATATATATATATATAATGGCATAAGACTTATCTCAAACAAAATGTAACACTAATTTCCTGAAAATAATCCCATTATAACAACCTTTCTAAAAAATAAAAATGTCCGTATAACTGAATTACAAAATAACTTTTATCACTAAATAAAAGAACCACAAAATACTATCACATTTACTTAAGCTTTGACTATTCAATTTGCATCAGCTCTAATGTAAAATGAATTTTATTTTTTTATCACGAACTCTCTTTCACTTTTATTCTAAATCGAATGTACAACAAAAAAAATATTAAATTAGTTCTAAAAAAAATTTAATCCAGCTTATAAATTTTCAACTGACACTTTCTCTTGAACAAAGCATAACTTCTAAAATAAATTCGGAGAACCCAGATAAGTGTTCTTTTTTCAGGAAATGAAACAAATCTGAGAATTTCTGTAGATTCTGATGGCGCTAAAACTGAAGCACTAAGAAGTTCGATTACTTAACACCAATCGGGCTTCTCACTCGAACGTTTAATCGAATCTATTATTTCTTTATTAGTCTAAATAGAATAACAAAGGTTCCGTGAAGCCGTATAAACGGTAACGAACTCACTGTATTATATGAACAATTTACTTTAAATTATTTGGGCCTGAGAAACTAAGAGAATATTCACAAACCGCCAAAGAAAACTGAATCCTTACATCCGAAGTCGCCAAATCGATTTTTAAGTAAACATATCACTTTGTAGAATGGTAGGTTACGAAACGAGACAGTGCGCAGACGAGAGTCTGAAAACAGAAGGGGGGAGTGTTAGATTATTTTCGCTTATTTGAGCTATTTACTCGTTTTCCGCTTCTGACTGCTGTTGGGTTTCGAATCTACACCTTCTCACCACAATGGCGATTATTTTCCGAAATCTCCCCCTCCTCCTTTTTTCTTTACTTTTCTTTGTTCATCAGTTCTCTCTCTCTTCCTTCCCCTTTTGATTTCTTTTTAATTTTAGCTTAGAAGTTTTGGAGCCCAGTGTAATACTTAATGTGTCCAATGCGATTGTAGAGGGAAGAATATTCAATGACATATTGCACTAGAAATTATTTTCGCATTAAGGTTTCGGATTGGGTTTGGGACTGTGATTTTGAAACAGCGTATAGCCGACCAATTTCTTACAAGGTAAAGGAGGACGAAAAGTTTCAAAAATTACAACGTACATCTGTGAAATATTCTATTAATTCAAAGAAAAATACACTAATTACACTTACGTACCTTTCACAGAAAAACCCGGCGAATAATGCGCACTTGTAAGTCAAAAAGTAAGATCGAAATTTAAGGCTGTGCGTAATAAAACGGATATAAAAATGATAGATTCTAAAATAAAAAAAAAGATGAGCATAAAAAAAAAGTTAGACCTCTACACATATCGATAAACTGTTTGCTTAAGGTATCCGACTACCCTAAAATCATGATTTTTTTCAAAAATTGACAAATTTTGTTTATGATTTTATTTTATAGGCCATCGTATAAGCTCAATAAAAATACCAAGTTTTTTATTTTCCATTCACTAGAACAAAAATTACAAGTGTTTTAGTAAAAGCAGATGCCATAAGTTTACAGAAGATGACAAACATTAAAATGCGTTTTACTCGAAATGTGTTTTTTGCGAAAAGTTTAAACGGGGACAGCGATTGCTCAAAAAGTTTTGAAAATAATTTGCTGAAATTTTTTGAGTATGTTATGTATAACAGTAGAAGTGTTTTGATCTTCAGATTTATTAATCGCTGCTTTATTTTAAAATTTACAGTCCTTTACGTGGATATAATCACTTTCTTTTTAAGCAATTTCGTATAATCACTAAGATAAAGTGCTCTAGGTTTTGTAAAAATTGAAATATCTCTTATCCTGAAGGTCATTTCAAACACGAATAATAAAGTAACACATCAAAATTGAGAATTTTCTCAAAAAAATTTTGTACAGAGCGGGCCCCGTTTATGTAATTTTTTGTACATTTTACCAGTTTTTTCCCATTTTAATAATAATAAATTTTTTTCTGCTTTCAATTTTAAGATTTTTTCCTTAAAATATACTAAATAATTCTAAAAATCACAAAAAAATCCTCATATTTCCATTTTTTCAAAAAAAAGTTGTCGCAAGTAGTCGGATACCTTAAGAAATGACATGCCTTATATATGAATTAAAAGTGCTCTAAGAAGATCATGTATAAAAATTCTTTCGGGGCCCTTTTTTAGATATAGCCCTCGTGTAGCTGAATAGTGCGATGTTAATATTCACTCACTCACGCCCTGTTAGTGGAACTGTAGTTACACTGTAGCTTGGGGACTGCATATCATTTCTACGGTTTATCTGAGGGTAGCTACGCCCTTGTAGAAGAGTTGTAGTTCTATATAGAAGTATGCTATTTTTTCAAAAATCTACGACAATACCTCGACTTCAAAATATGAGAGCCTTGTATACTAACATTTCAGATTTTTTCCTAAAAAAGAGTGTGCGCGTCATACGGAAAACATACCTAAAAATTAAAAATTGCATCTTTAAAGTACAGGTGCGTGCTACACGCAGGATTTTATGGTAATTATTTATTTAAGAGGACTTGGTTCCCTTTGAATATAACTTTCTTTTTTTATGTATTTAAAAATTATATTTTAGCATTTTATATAATGTAACTATTCAAGAAAATGACACGAGATGACATTTTTCACATATTATTCACACAATTTTAAAAATTTAAATTTTTTGAAGAAAATTCGGAAAATTTTAAAAAATCCTATTCTTTCTATAATTATTAATTTTTTTTACCTGAAATTTTTTTGTAATATTCTTATGGATGTTCTAAACAACTTTAGGGATCGATTTTACAATAACTTAATTCGTTTTTGAGGAAAAAAAATAAAATGTTGATATGCATGCTAAAAATCAACGAAACAGCCAACATCTCTTGCATCTTAATTTTTTTTTAAAAAGTATTCAGCTTAGTGTAAAATGGATGCCTAATTTTGTTGCATGCTTTATATATAACACGCAGGGAAAAAATAGAAGTGATTAGTAAATAGTTGTGGAAGGAGTAGCATTTTTGAATGCACTAATGTTTCGAAAAACACAAACTGAGAAAAACCACTTTAATGTATATAATTCCGAAAAAATAATTATAATAAGCTTAAATAAACTTAAAATGCCTCTTTAAGATATTAATTATATATTTTTCTGTGTAAAATAATTGCATTTTCGTATTTTTTCAACCCATACATTTTTATAAATGATCAATTTTTAGAGAGCATTGATTGTACTACAAAATTCAAGAAAAGTGTTTAAAAATTTTTTTTTTTCGGTCACGGCAGAAATTTTAGTTTTTTTCTTCACATAGTATTAAGTGGCCGCGGTAGCCAAGTGGTATGGGCATCGGATCGTGGCTGGCTTTGTCACGAGTTCGAGCCCAGTACCACTAAAGACCCGCCGTGTAGGGCAGCGAGGCACGCTAAATCTGTCGAGAGCTGAAACGTCCTCCCGTTGGTGTGGTGTGGTAGTTAGGAGAGGGGGTGCCAGCTCAGGTGTCGTCCACGTCACTTGACCATGGTTCAAAATTACGTGGTCCGTCGCCAAAAGCCCTCGTGCAGCTGAACAGTGCGACGTTAATCTTCACTCACTCACATAGTATTAAAGCATTACATTTGTATGAAAAAAATATCAGGAATAAGAACTGAAATTATGAAATTATTATTATAAAATGCCTTAATACAAAAATTTTTCATGCATACATTTCACTAAGAAAAAAATTACATTAATTTTATTGCCTCAATAACATTCTGCTTTATATATTACACATTATTTTTATAGTTATTTTTTCTCTTTATAAAATAGATTTTTTTATCATTACGCTTTTTTTTTCTAAAAAGGGGGCGTGACCGAATGGTCTCATTTATTTTCAAATGAAGTTTCATTCAATTTCAAACTTACCCATGTGCACAGGTGATTAATCGAAAGATAGTAATGAAAAGAATAAAATTAAATAAAAATTTAAAAAAACGATAGGCCGCTCATTTTTGGGGTACCAAGTCACTTTAAATGAGTATTTTTCCTTTGAATGAATTTTATTTTCTCAATATATTATTTTCTAATACGTTGGAAATTTCGGAGCAAGAAATACATTCTTCACACTGAACTGTACGGTAATTGATTGCTACAGCTAAAATGTTTTGAAAATAGCGCACGATTCTGTCTTCATTTGCTTACATTTTTATTGTAATAATATTCTTAAAAAAATTCGAATGTAAATTCTAATTCAGATGACACTACATATCGAAATAATTATTCATTTATTAAATTTTTCAAATTTCTGGTTCCAAGCCCATTTTCTCTCGGGGGATACCTTGATATTATTTTTCAAACATATAACTAAATTTTTAAAAATAGTTAAGTCATAATGAACTAGATTTTTGAGTTGAATTAGTTAAGCACAATAATTATTAGAGGAGGGAAAAAAAAATCCCCCAAAAATAGAAACTAAAAAAAAATGGTGTAGAACATACAGCAAGTGCGGAATTAAATGTATCTCTTTTTTTAAACTATAGGATATTTAATTTTTCCTAAAGAACAAATAAAATTGCATAAGTATTTCTGTATGCACTATTAAAAATATTGATGTATTAATTTGCAAATATAGCTTCCAAATTTGTTTCAAAAAATATTATTCATTCAAAGGATTTAAAAATCAATATTATTTCCTTGATTTTTCAGATCCAAAAGGAATAATTTCTTTCGTGTACATATTAAGAAAGCCGTTTCACATTGAAGGTTATTTTCATCGATTTTTGCATAGACAAAAAACTGAAAATTGTTATATCGCATTCTCGCCAAAATCGCCAAATCATACTCACGTTTTTTCTGTCTCCAGCTACACCGTTGAAGGAACGTATCATTATTTTGCGCCGTCTGTCATTTTGCCGGAATCTTTTTCCTAAAAATGGAAGGAATTGCATCCAAACAAAGAAAAAAAAAGGTTGCCTTGTAAGGCATGTAAAACTGGGAGGTGACCAACTGTGGCAAATTTAGACTGATAGATAAATATCGTGCCTCATAGAGCTTTTAAAAATATATCAGCGAGTAATTTAGTGAACATTACCATCGTGCTATTCAGTTACTGGAGGGCATTTGGCTTGAATATATCAATCAAAAGACTAGGTAACAACAACAACAAAAAAAAAAAAAACACGCCCTGAAGTCTCTAAACGATAAGCTCGAATTTTGATGTTAGATTCGAAGTTAAATAAATATGTGCGTTTTGTTAAACTTCATTTGGAATAATTTGTTTTTTTAAGATTCAATTTCCAATAATTTTTAATTTTTGTGCTTATATTTATTCAATATGTTCCTAATTCAAAACATTTGCATTTCATTTCAATTTACTTTACCGCTACATTCAGAATTCTTAAGCCTAATTTTAGCGTTAGTGCTTCGCAAGAGGAAAATTCAATATTAATTTATGTGGAAATTAATTTAATGCTTTAAAATATGAATTTAAATATTACCTACCCTAATTTTCTGTAAGAATATTACATTAACCCATGTTATTGAAAATAATATGGGTTATTTCAAATACAAGTCCCAACGAGGGTAAATGTTTTATGCGAATGGTACTAAACTATTAAAACTATATATATATATATATATATATATATATATATATATATATATATATATATATAGTTCTATTTTATAATAAAATCTCAATTCCGATTTTTAAAACGTTTTTATGAAAAAATGCTCGCTTTATTTAAGGTATTCGACTACGTTCGGAACCGTGCTTTTGCAAAAGCGTATAAATGGATAATATTCATGATATTTAGTGTCACTTAGATTAGAAAATGTGTATAAAATTGTTTTAAGAATAGTATTACAATAAAAACTTATTTAAGTACAATATTTTGACGAAAAATGAACATAGAATGACAAATTTTCAAAATATTCTCCTCTTTTGTGAAAAATGCTTCTACTACAACAATATTTTGAATGTATATAGCTCAGACCTCTGTACAGAGGCTCAACTGGAATTCTTGAAATGTATAACTTAGAAGTGGGTTTATCCATGTTTTACGACAACAGTGAGGAGAAATTTTAAGAAAAAAACGCCGATAATTATTTCGATTGGTTGTAACTTTGAAAATAATGTGAATTTTTCAACAACAAAAAATAGTTCAGACTCTCTGGAGAAGTCTCCTTATCTGTGCATATAAAGGAGAAAAGCGACTCACTCATTTACTGACAGACTCACTGACTAATCACGATATCTCCTGAACTACTAAACCTACAGACTTGAAATTTAGTAGGTAGGCTTACTTCATGGAGTAGACGTCAGCTAAGAAAGGATTTTGCAAAGTTCGAACCCCAAAGGGCGTTGCGGGGGTTTAAGGGGCGTTATAGATAATTATTTCCATTACTAAACTATTAGATGTACAGTCGCGAAACTTGGTACACAGATTTCTTTCATAAATTAGAGATTCCCTACATAATGATTTTTACGAAAATCGACCTCCCAGTGTCGCTTAAGGGGCGTTATATATAATTATTTCCATTTTTAACCTATTAGACGTACAGTCTTGAAATTTGGTAAGCGGTTTCCTTTCATATAGTACAGATCCCCTACAGAATGGGTTTTGTGAAAATCGACTCCCAAGTGGCGTTGTAGAGAATTAAGTGGAGTTATAGGCAATTAAATACTTTTTTAAACTATTAGACGTAAAATCTCGAAATTAAGTAAGCTGATTCCATTCATTGAGTAGAGATCTGCTGTAAGATGGGTTTTGCGAAAATCGTTTCTAAGTGGCGTTGCGGGGGCTTAAGGGGCGTTATACATAATTATTTCCATTTCTAAACTATTAGACGTACAATCTTGAAAAAATTTAGTAAGCGGATTCCTTTCATAGAGTACATATCCCCTATAGAATGGGTTTTGTCAAAATCGACCCGAAGTGGCGTTGTGGAGAATTAAGGGGCGTTATAGGCAATTAACTCCTTTTTTAAACTATTAGACGTAAAATCTTGAAATTGAGTAAGCAGATTCCATTCACTGAGTAGAGATCTGCCGTAAGATGGGTTTTGTGAATATGGTTTTCTAAGTGGCGTTGCGTTAAGGGGCGTTATAGATAATTATTTCCATTTTTAAACTATTAGACGTACAGTCTTAAAATTGGTAATCGGATTCCTTTCATAGTGTAGAGATCCGCTACAAAATAGTTTTGAGGAAAATTGATCCCCAAAGGTCACTGAGGGGGATTAAGGGGCGTAATAGATAAATATTTCCGCTTTTCAACTAATAGAAACACCTGCTTGAAAATTAGAAGGTATGTTCTGTTCATGGAATAAAGTTCCTTTTACAAAGATTTTTGTGAAAACCGACCCCCAAAGGAGTAGGGTTGTGAGGAATTAAGGCGTGTTATAGAAAAATTCCTGTTTTTGAATTTAACTCATTTACTTGAAATTTGTTGAGCACTTTTCTTTAGTTGAATATAGATCCACTAAGAATGGATTTTACGGTAATCAACTCCAGGGGGAAGCGGGGAGAGTTATTGGGGCGTATTGATAGACAAAATTCCCGTTTTCGAACTGCTAAGACTGCAATAATAAAATTTGGTTTGCATGCTTCTTTTGTTGAATTGGAATCCGCTAAGAGTGCTCTCAACGAGGTATTGATGATAAAAATTCCGTTTTTGCTCTGTTAGATTTAGACTTGAAATTTAGCACGCATGTTTATATTATGGAGTAGAGATCCACTGAAAGTTGTTTTGGTGGAAATCCACTTGATTATTAGGTTAAGTGAGCGAAGAAAAACTTTCTCCTTCTATTTAAGATATAAATAGAAATTAGATATTATAATTTATGTTCTTTTTATATCAAGGGGCGAGAGTGTAACAGCTATAAATATATTTTTCAATACAATCGAATTCTTAATGCTAGATATCAATAATTATTATATATGTAAACAGTATACATATAAACAACATCGTGAAATACCCAGTGAAGCGGGTGGGTAACGGCTAGTTACTTTATATAAGCAAGATATTATTATTTTAAAAGCACTTTTTATAAATGGCGAAGATTTTGAAAAAAAGTTATTCTAAGTTATTTTTTTGCGATAATATTGAATTTAAATAATTTTTTTTGTCAAAATGTCCTTAAAATAATTTTATACATGTATTCTGATCTAAGTGATACTATATATCGTGAAAATTATCCATTTATGCGCTTTTTAAAATCACTGTTCCGAACGTAGTCGGATACCTTAAATGGGATTCAATTTTTAAATAATTTGGGATAATGTTGTTCTGAAAATCTTATATAAATGTGTATGCATATATGTTCATTTCCTTGCTGTGTATTCAGAGAAAAAATAATCCTGATGTGGTGTTTTCTTCATATAAAATGTAAATATGTTACAAAAATTTTGATGAATGCCCTTATACCCACATTCAGTATGAACAACTTCAAAATAATTTACTACAGCTTTTGATCTTGAAAAGGATTCCTATTTTCTAATATTGCCATTACATACACGAACTAAAACAGTTCTTGTTATTTATCCCACCCGATCGACAGTAACATACGATGGAGGCCTACAAAATTCATCCGGGCAAGGGGCTTGTACGTCTGTCATTAGCTGTAGCTTTAAACACCATGCAGGTGACAGAACGATTTGGCTCGGTTCCACCCACAATTTTGAGTTAGAAGACCCTGGGGGATTTAGGGCTCTCCCACCTCTCTTCCTCATCCACTAACCTCACGAGAGAGCTTGCACCAAAATAGTTTCTTTGTCACGTCATTGTTAAATGTTTTTTCTCCTGACATTCTTATCTTCAACTTGGGGGAGAAAGAATTGCTATCAACTCAAGATGGTTGGAATAGCTGGAAGCAAAATGTAATGAAATGGCAGTTCTAAACAAGTACAGATGGATATTTGAGGAATTAATTTTAAAATGATAATTTCGAGATAGAGCTGTAAAATCAAAAGTTTGTCATATTGCTTGGTGTATCAAATGTTTCCATTGTAATAACAGCATGGAATAGAATATATTACTTTCATTATACTATCTGGATATTATATATAAAAAGGTTTTTCTGTAGTCTGAATATTTTGTACTGTCAGTTTATTAGTCGAAGCCAACATAAATATAGCCAATTGATATATTTCAACTTTATAGCAATTTATAAGGTTATCCCTTTATATTAGAGCAAATATCTCAAATGATAAACACTTCCAAATAGGCTCAGTTCATGTGACGTCATAGTCACATGGTAGTGAAAGCCACATGATTCTAGTCAATCAATTCAAAAACTCATGCGACGTCATAGTCACACGATAAAAAACTAACTAGTGTTTCCAGCTAATCAGTTCACGCGCTCCGGTGTTGCCAAATTTTGCACTTCGCAGAAATTTTCTCTTAAAACGTACATATGTATACAAAACGCATTTTATTTAAAAGTATAAACATAAAATATGACATTTTTTTGTTAATTTAAAAAAGTCTTTTAGAAGAATTTTTTTCCCTAACATTTAAGCATCTTTACTCAAATATGAAATTTGAAATTTTATCTGAGCTTTACAAATAGAACAACAGGTACAATTAGTTTAATGTTTGTTTTGAATTCAATGGAGTACACGTGTTTGTCTTTATCATGTGACGTCATGAATTGAGCCCATTGAAAAAGGTTCAATGTCAACAAAATTTCGCGTTCAGTTTCGTGACTTGTATCATTATACAGTCAATAGATCTTAGAATCTAAACATTCAGCAAACATGCTACGCTTCAGTTTAATGCAAAGGGGATATTTTTATGTTTTTTTGTTTAATTTATCAGACAAAAAATATAAAGCTTTTTGTATAGAGGAGAAAAATTAAAAAGTTTTGTCAAAGATAAATATTGAAGTAAGATGTGAATTCTGGAAGTAGAGGGAATCGTGGATGCAAAAGCAATTTTCCATCGGAGAAATGTTTTTAGTATGGATTTCATTTCCAAGCAAAATTAAAAAATAACCTTAGTAAATAAAATGAAATGAATTGATAGCGTGCCTTCTAATTTCACTCCATTTCTTTGAAAACGAGATATTAGCTTATGAAAATAAGGTAAGGTACTTTAAATGAGTGACTTCAGAAAAAAAACTTTTAATACTTTCAATCATGTCAAAAGTCTTTTCAACTATTAAAGTTTGAAAAATATTGCAAAAACCTGAAAAAAATTCAAAGAAAAGAAAACAACGTAAAAATAATCGATGTTTTTTGAAGAGATGAAAAAAAATTTACATATATATTCTAAATTCAACGGTTACTGAGAAAAATGTGTTGATAAAACGGTAAAATTAAAAATAAGCTGTGATAACTTCATCAATAAAATGCATATAATAATCTATTACTGAAAATATCACTTTATAAAACAACTTTATCACATCAAAATATTCGTAAATATTTACCTTATATAATTACGAAAGAAGATTTCTCCATCTCGGTTTTTTGCCCTTTATTTTCTTATTTCAGAAACTTTTGAAAGATATATCCATTCCTTTTTTCAATGTGGGAAGTTTAAGTGCTAAAAAATTGTGATGTATCTCTTGATAAAATCAGAATACATCAATTCGTATTTTTCTGATAATTCTTTCGCTTTCTCTTGAAGTTAAGAATTTTCACATTTTTTGTCTCGTCTAATTTGCATTAAATATAATGCAAAATGACTGAATATTAAAAATTACCATAAATATTTAATAGCTTTAATAAAATGAACAGAGATTCTCCAAAGAATTTGTGTTATATTTACACATGTCTAAATTTTTTTTATCATCTTAACCTAAAGCTTTATCTTTCCTCATCAAATTAAATCCTTGAACTCTCGAAAGAATTCGAAGAGAGTTTGGTTGTTACATCCTTCTCTCTCTTCCTGTCTATTTTTCTCTCTCTTTCCTCTTTCTTTTTGTTTTCTGTTCTCTCTCTTTTTCTCTTTGTCTCTCTCTTTTTCCTCTTTTTTCTCTCTGTTCATCTCTCTCTTTCCTCTTTCTCTCTTTATATCTCTCTTTTTCCTTTTTCTTCCTCGCTCTTCCTCTCTCTCTCTCCTCTCTCTCTCTCTCTTTCTTTCTCTCTTTTTCATCTTTTTCTCTCCTCTTTCTCTCTTTCTTTTTCTCTTTTTCATCTTTCTCTCTCCTCTTTCACTCTTTCCTCTCTCTCCTTTTTCACTCTTTCCTCTCTCTCTTTCTCTCTCTTTCTCTCTCTTTCCTTTTTCTCTTTCCTCTCTCTCCTTCCTCTTTCTTTCTCTCTCTCTTTTTCTTCCTCGCTCTCTTTCTATCTGTCTTTCTCTCTTTCTCTCATCTTTCTTTCTCTCTTCCTCCCTCTCTCTCTCTCCATCTTGCCTTCTTTCTTTATCTCTTCTTCCCTCTCTCTTTCTCTCTGTCTTTTTCTCTTCTCTCTCTCCCTTTCTATCCGTCTTGCTCTCTTTCTTTCATCTCTCTTCCTCCCTCTCTCTCTTTCTCTCCATCTTCTTTCTTTCTTTATCTCTTCTTCCCTCTCTCTTTCTCTCTCTGTCTTTTTCTCTTGTTTTTCTTTTTCTTTCTCACTCTTCCTTCCCCCTCTCTCTCCTTTCTTTTTCTCCGTCTTGCTCTCTTTCCTCTTTATTCCTCTCTCTCTCTTCCTCCCCTCTCTCTTTCTCTCCGTCTGTCTCTCTCTCTTCCTTCTTCCCTCTCTCTGTCTGTGTCTTTCTTTCTCTTTTTCATCTTTCTTTTATTTCAAAAAATAATTGTACCCTTTTAATATTGACATCTTGACGTTGTCAATGCCTAGAAAAGAAGCATTAAAATTCGGTGATAAAAAACAAAATCAATTTCAAATCTTTGCGCCCCTAAAAGTTTGCCGCCTTCAGCCCGGGCCTCGAGGGCCTAAACCTAAATCCGTCCCTAAGACTTGAACCGTCTATAGATTGAAAGACAAAAACAACTAAATTTGATGAGCAGCAGCAAGCGGAAATTCCTCAGTACTAATATTCAAGAATTAAAAATGGCTGGTATAAGCCTGAAATCCGTTATGTCATTTTTATAGAATAATTAATATATAATTACTCTTACGGCAAAATCAGTCAAACACACTCGTGCTTATAAGATTTCTCTAAAGAACAAAGAAAAATTAATTGTACCTTTCCTTCGTGTTTTTTATCGATGTCAAGAAATAACCCTGGAGGTATTCATAAAAATAAGGGGTCTTTGATTTTAAATTCTTTACAATTTATTAAGAGAAAAAATTATTTAAAGGAAAACTGTTGACTTGATGTCACTATAAGCATTAATTCTGAAGCAATTTAAATATGCAAAAAAATTTCTCTGAAATGTCTATTCCAAAACACGGGAGGAAAATAGGGGAGGGGATACTCAAAGGAAGTTGCTCTTTTTTTTTCTTATTTAAGATAGAAAGCCACGTAATTAAATATATTTTAGATTTATTTTTTTGATCTTGTAATTATAAACATTAATGTCGGAGAAGAGACACAGTATCAATTCAGTAGAAATTGGATTTTTTGTAAATTGATTTTTATAATGGATGTTTTAACTATGTGTGTTTTATATATTTCAGTAAAATAGTTATGTTCTGGAGGAAATGTATGTTCTGAACAAAGAATTTTCAGAAAAAAAATTAATTACAGAATTAATATACAGCCAGGGACAATTAAACTAGGGTTGAATGAGGAAATTTTTGAAATACACATGAAACAAGTTCCATTACGAATTCCAAACACGCTAATGCAATTAAATAAATGACAGATAAGAAAAAGCAAAACTATTCTCTCATAAAAGTAATGCATTAATAGATATGAAATAAAAGAAAATATCTTTAATGTTTTGTTTCTCGCCTTTTTTTCAATTCCTACTTTAGTTCACTCTCTCTCTCTCTATATATTTATATATCTTGTTCAAATTTTCAATCGTTGATAAAAATACTTTGTATTCAGCCACTTAAGTTCAAATACATTTCTTTAAACTTGTAGTGGACGATCTTTGATGTTAATACAGTTTTTTCAATCAATAATTCATTAATGAAATTTAATTACTTAACTTTATTTTTATATGGGAGAAAAAATTTTCTCTTATTTTAAGATGTTTAGCGGAATATAAATTTAGGAATAAATATCGTCAGTGGGGAAGGGTGTGGATCGGTTGAAAAAATTTTTCTTTTTCAGATTCTTATTTCATTCTGGGTTCTAGTCTGAATCAAAGAGGGAACAAAATGGAAAATGAAATATGTGAAAGAAAAATTAAAGAAATTTTTGTTACTTAATATTGTGATTATGTCATATGTATATAAATACTTACATTATTTGTAAATATTTAATAAAAAGTAAGTAAAATAAATTTTTTCCTTGTTTATCTAAGAAGGAATTGACATGTTTTTTTTAATATTACTTGTTGTTTTAAAAAATATTTTAAGGTTTTTATTTTTTTGCTTCCCATAAGAAAGGATAGCTTAGTTCTACCTTTTATATCTGTATTTTTTCTTACGTAAAACTATAAAAAGGCAAAAACTGCAGTTTTTGTGAGGTTTTACGTAAAAGGATTTAATTATGAAAAAAAAGTTTTCTTAAAAATTTGAATGTGTTGAAATAAAATTTGACATATGCCGTCGACACAAATAGTAATTTTGTTAATAAACAAAATTAATTAAATTAAATTAAATTAATGCAGTCAACATATATATCATTTCGTAATAAATACAATGAATGAATTAAAATTCGTATCTTCAGTTGAATAAATTTAATCTCATTGAAAGATGATTACTTAATTTAATGCTTTAATGAGATAAAAAAAAAAAAAAAAGATAAAAATTTGGACAAATTAAGTCTTTTGTATATAGCATTTGTAAGACATACCCTTCCCATATTTGTCCACAACATTTTTTCTTGACATTTCTAGAGGTAGAAAGAAATAGCTCTGATAAATATTTTAAAAAATTTCTTCGTTTTAAGTTCCGGGTGAAACTTCTAAATCAGGGGTACTCAACCTTTTTCTGTAGGGCCGAATACATATGTTAGCTATTTCACGCGGGCCACAGCATGAGCATAAATGGGGAGGGGAGGGAGAAATGCCGTAAGACAAAAGATAACATTGGAAATTTAAAATATAGAAAATTGGTCAAAACATTATAAATCCTGTTTTTGCTTTTTTTTTAATTATTATTTTTATATATAATTAAAAACATAAACCCTTATAAAACATTACCCTTAAAACCCTTTATATATAGGCACCACCTTTATATATATGTGACATGCAGCCAAAAGCAAAATACAGTCTTCGCGCGCAGGCGCAGCTAATGAGAACCGAAACCGTGGAAACTGTTGAACTAGTGAAAGTAAAACAAAAACTTAGAAGAGCCGAATTAGAGAGAGAGAAAGAAGAACGCGAGAGGTGCGCGAGCAGGCGTTACCTTCTGCATATCATCGTCAAACTTATCTGTAAAAACTTTTCTACCTTTTAATTAATTTTTGTTTAATGTTAAAATAAAATAGAAGATATACCAACATCTTGGACCCCTTGTTGTCTCCCACAAATTATGGGGGCTCGGCCGGGATCAAGGGATCGATAAACTTTCGATTTTGAACCAAAGTCTGGACAATGAACAACAGCGTCCGTGAAGGGAGACGCTCCGCCATTTTCGGAAACTTCGTTCAACCTGTGTAGAGGTTTGAACTCAGCATGAAAAATTCCGCCTGTGTAGAGGCGATTGAAAAAAAAATTTCGATTTTGATCAAAATTTGGAACGTGAAAAAAAAAGCCGTCCGTGGAGGAGACGCGCCGCCATTTTTCGGAAACTTCGTTCAACCTGTGTAGAGGTTGCATTCTTCATTTGAATCCAGCGTGAAAATTCTGCCTGTGTAGAGGGTTGGAACCATCGACAAATATTCCGCCTGTGTAGAGGTTGGAACCATCGACAAAAATCCCGCCTGTGTAGAGGTTGGAACTAACTCAGTGTGAATAATCCGCCTGTGTAGAGGCCGGAACTACAATTTCAACTATATTACCTGCGAAGAGGTGAAATCAGTGGAATCGAAATTTTTCTTCATTGGATACATCGTACGTGCGAGCAACAAGGGAGCCAGAAAAAAAGGTAGGATCTTTCCATTTCTAAAATGTATAAAAACGCTCTTAAAGAGGATTTCATAAGAGTTGTTGAGAATCTAGAACGGTACTGTCGAAAGTACTGACACTATAGTTAAACTAAAGACTAAAATTGAGAACAGTAGTACATTTGAAAGTGATCCAGATTTCGTTAAAACTTTAATTCAAAACTGTATAGATGAGAGAGTATCGCGAAACAAAAGAGAAGTAACTTCAGGAAAACAGAAAATTGAGCTCGCGAAACTAGAGTTAGCACAGTTGGAAAAAGAAGTCGAACTTCAAAGGGTTAAAAATAAAGCATTAAGTTTAAATCCTGCAGCTAAATTCGAAGAGAAACAGTTCAAAACTTTAAATAAGGAAACTGCAACTCATATTGGCATTCGAGAAGCAGAAGATTGGTTTAGGCCTATTGATTTAGCTAAAGAGTGTGATATTTATATTTCATCTAGAAACGGATCACATAAAGAAATTCCTATTACTTATGGATATACCCAAGACCCCTTTAAAAATAGATCACAAAACTTTAAACCAAAGATTAAAGAGAACTATCCCCAATATCTTGAAAGAGAAAATAAAAATTGCTTTATATGCGGTGATTCATCTCATTGCGCAAGAGACTGTGAGAAGCGTTTTAAACCTAAAGAATCTAATGATCACATCCATAATAAAATAAACGTGAATACTTTGAAAATCGAGAACGAAAAACAAAATAGCGATGAATTCGCACAACAATTACAATACGTAAACATTTTTGTAGAAAATCAGCCCGTAACAGCATTGATTGATTCAGGTTGCCAGATCCCAGTTTTAAATTCCTCACTAATTAGAGTGCAAACACCTTCCGAAGAAATCATAACATTAAGCTCATGTTTTGGCGAACAGCGAATGGTAGAAGTTAAACCCATAAATATTTCTCTTAATCAACACTCTACTAGCTTAAGTGTGAGAACGGCAATATCACCGACCTTGACCGAAGAATTTATTATACATCCCAGTGTATATTCTGAAAATAGAGAAACTAGCCACGCAAAGAGCGATGTTCTTTATTGAGTGAAAATGAAATAACCTCTTTAGGTGCTCATGCTTATGCTTATTCAAGTGTTTCTTTTCCAAATGTTTCTGTTTCAAATGTGATAAAAACTGTAGTTATGATTTGCCATATGTTAAGAACTTTAATACTAGGAATGATTTTGAGTTCTCTAATTAAGGATTATAAATGTAATAAAATTAAGAGTACTAAGTTAAAAATGAATATTAAATTGAAAATGATATTCCTGTGTGTCAGAGAGCCAGACGTTTATCTTGTTCTGAGAAATTACAGGTAAACAATCAAATTTGATTGGTTACGACAAGGTATTATAAAAGAGAGTGTT
Source organism: Trichonephila clavipes (assembly GCA_019973935.1). NCBI lineage: Eukaryota > Metazoa > Arthropoda > Arachnida > Araneae > Nephilidae > Trichonephila > Trichonephila clavipes. The sequence goes on from BMAU01001511.1 coordinate 180,625, forward strand.
TTTGATTATTGTTCTGATATAGTATTGTGTAAGAAAGCCAATGGTGCCATGAAAAACGAGTTCCGTGGAATTCATCTCCCAATCTCCTACCCCTTCACCTATGAACGTAATTATAGACGGTTTGTGTTGCTCCGACGAATCTTTCAACCCTGGCAGTGGGAAGGAAGGAAAAGAGAAATCGTTTTAAACAGACGTCCAGAACTCTACAGAGGAAAATATCGATGCGTTCAACCAAAGATCATCAACTTGTTAAAAAAGTCATTCTTATGCCTGTGAAACACAATGTTTTCCTGAACCTTCCGGATGTCGAAGAGATGCCTTCACATGATGGAGAAACTGTCTAGTTCAGAAAAATTGATATGTTTAATCTCTATATATTTGTCGTATAGTCCTTTGGTCTGTTCTGTTTCTTCGTATGTTTCAGATTCCTCCTCTGGTCTCCATGGAAATACCGCTGCGACAAAGTGTACGGTCAGCTGCCGCCGCACACGCAGCCAAAAGCAAAAATACAGCCTTAGCGCAGGCGCAGCTATCGAGAACCGAAACCGTGGGAAACTGTTGAACTAGTGAAAGTAAAACAAAAACTTAGAAGAGAGAATTAGAGAGAGAGAAAGAAGAACGCGAGAGGTGCGCGAGCAGGCGTTACCTTCTGAATATGATCGTCAAATCTTATCTGTAAAAACTTTTCTACCTTTTTAATTAATTTTTGTTTAATGTTAAAATAAAATAGAAGATAGACCAACGTCTTGGACCCCTTGTTGTCTCCCACATATATATATAAAGGGTGTTTTTTGAGAGGTATAGAACTTTAAATTGCAATAAAAACAACGATGTATTATTCGATTGACATGAATTTTTTTATTCGAAAGATAATCTTGTGGCATTACATTTTAAATATGATTTCTGGCATAGGACTACTACGGCTGCTCGGATGTAGTCCAATCTGGACGTCCAATTTTCGACGGCTTTTTCCAACATTTGTGGCCGTATATCGCCAATAACACGGCGAATGTTGTCTTCCAAATGGTCAAGCGTTTGTGGCTTATCCGCATAGACCAATGACTTTACATAGCCCCACAGAAAATAGTCTAGAGGTGTTAAATCACAAGATCTTGGAGGCCAATTCATAGGTCCAAAACGAGAAATTAGGCGGTCACCAAACGTGTCTTTCAATAAATCGATTGTGGCACGAGCTGTGTGACATGTTGCGCCGTCTTGTTGGAACCACAGCTCCTGGACATCATGATTGTTCAATTCAGGAATGAAAAAGTTAGTAATCATGGGTGTATACCGATCACCATTGACTGTAGCGTTGTGGCCTTCATCGTTTTTGAAGAAGGATTCCACCAGCCCATAAAGCGCACCAAACAGTCAGTTTTTCTGGATGTAACGGTGTTTCTACATACACTTGTGGATTAGCTTCACTCCAAATGCGGCAGTTTTGTTTGTTGACGTAGCCATTCAACCAGAAGTGCGCTTCATCGCTAAACAAAATTCGCTTATGAAAATCGACCATTATTTTCTAAATAAAATTGCACAATTTGAAAGCGTTGTTCAGGCGTGAGTCTATTCATGAAGAATTGCCGAACCAAACTGAGAATAAATCACTTGACAGCTGTTAAATCGGTCGCCATCTTGGAAAGTAATGCCAACTTAAACTTCTATACCTGGAAAAAAACACTCTGTATATATATATATATATATATATTGTCACTAACGCTGAATTAGAAGTATTTAAGCAACACTCCTTCACAATTTCTGCATCAGTAAATGGTTTCAAATGATTACCAATAATGTAACTAACTTCATAGGATATATGTCTTTGTTGCCCCTGTGATATTACCACTGACAAAACACTTTGTTGCTGTGGCAAGGATTATTCAAGAAAGCCTATTTATCACCTCTTGAAAGAAGATCTTAGAGGAAAAGTGTCATATTGAACGAATCCTGTTTATTGGTATTTTTTAAATACAGTACTTTCGAGACAAATCAAACAATTAATAATCTATATTTGTTTTCACTTCAGAATAGTTGGCCTCCCAATCGTCTTGAATTATTTTTTTCGAATATTTTTCGCTTACAAGATATGAAAGATAGTTAAAAATTAGTTCCTCCGATAAAATTGTCGCTACTCCACTGTTGTCTGTTATCACTAACCGTTCCAAATAGAAAATGAATATCAATTCATACCCGTACGAATATGAATACCCGTACAATTCTCTGAAATAAGTAAATTTCTCTGAGCGATGGAGTACGACCGGGCCACTTAAAAAGGCACTTAACCTATTTAATAGATTTATTTACTAAATTTAAGGTATCCAACTACCCTAAAATCACGATTTTTTTTCAAAATTGAGAATTTTTTTATGATTTTATTTTTTAAGCAATTTCATATAGTCACTAATATAAAGTGCTCTAGTTTTTGTAAAAATTAAAATACCTCTTATCCTGAAGGTTATTTCAAACATGAACAACAAAGAAACACATCAAAATTGGAAAATTGAGAATTAGTTCATAAAATCTTTGTACAAAGCGGACTCCGTTTATGTAATTTTTTATACATTTTCACCAGTTTTTTCCCATTTTAAAAAAAAGCTATAAATTTTTTTTCTGTTTTCAATTTTAGAATTCTTTCCTTAAAATATACCAAATAAATCTAAAAATCACAAAAAAATCCCCATATCTCCATTTTTTCAAAAAAAAAGTTGTCGCAAGTAGTCGGATACCTTAATGAGGTTAATTTGCAGTTACAAAGTAAGAACATAATTTTTATTAAAACAAAGACCATCATTTCAGAGTTTCTTGCCAGAATTAATCTAAAGGAGTATAATATACTAGACATCGAAAATTTCTCCAGTTTCTCAACTAGCCACAACAATCTGCCAGGATAATGACGTTTTAGTCTACCCTCAACATTTAATAGCCCCTCCCCCTACCGTTTTTTTTTCAATTACCTACACTCAACATTTTGTCAATGAACCTAATGTTAGATGAAGCAGATTGCGTTTCTTGCATGGATAAATTATAAACAAAATTTTTCCTTTAAAAAAGAGCTAACTTTTCCTTTGAAAATTACATTTACCTTGAATAATACCAATGACAGGATGTAGCACTTTTTTGTTTGAATTCAAAATAGCTTGACGAGCAATCTTACCGAAAAATTAAAGGTTCCGAAATTCTTCACCGTTTTTTTTATCTGCCGCCAAAACTTTTTGCCTAATGACTGTGAAAGCACCGCCTCCTTTTCTAGATGCAAGCCCTTAAACCGTAATGTACGACTGACCTTCAGATTTTCTCCGCCCCCTCAAAGAAGCCTTCTCCGCCTTCTCTCAAAATGCAACCGAATGAAAAAAATCTTGGAAAAGACATTTCTTGGAAAAATGATTAACAAAAAAGTAAACTATAGTCTCACCTTTGCAAAACATCCTGTGATCAAACGTAAATATTCTCATCATCTCGACCATGGAACAACATGATTTATTACCCTCCGTCTTAGTTTATACGTGCTGATGATTCGCAGAAGTTCTCTTTTTTTTTAACGCATCCTGACATAAAAGTTTTTCTTCTTACTGTCGAATTGCATTGAAGTGAAACGGAGGTTAAATTCTTTTATTGTCCACTGAACAAATGAAAATAATGCTTTTCGTTATTTTTGCTGTTTAAGAAACAGTTTTGACAATACGTGCCTATTTCTTTGAATAAAGAGGATCTAAAACAGAGGACCAAAGGAAAAATAGCTTCCTGTGTGGTATCTTAAAATGTATGATGAGATTTTCATAGAACTTGAAGTTTATCAAGTAACAGATATAAAAATGAGAGAAAATTGAAAAATAATACAAACTTTTCAATAAATAAAGTTCACAGCACATTATACAAACAAAGGGAAATAATTTAGGTGGAACTTCCTATTTTTCAAAATTACTTTCAACTGAGTTGCTCTGATTATAGTTACGTTACAACATTATATATTTATATCTTAAATGCGGGAGAAATTATTACAAAGTTCGGCTTCTTGGTTGTCAGGATCCGAGGGCCTCCCTAGAGCTTGAGGGTCCAGGTGCACGACACCGCTTAGTCCAGGGTACTCAACCTTTTTCTGTTGAGCCGCACACATGTCAGCTATTTCACGCGGGCCGCATACATACGTTAATTATTTCACCCGAGCCGCAACATGTGGATAAATGGGGGGGGGCAGGAGAAAAGCCTTAAGACCAAGATAACACTGGAAATTTAAAATATAGAAGATTGATCAAAATATTATAGCTCCTGTTTTGCTTTTTCAATTATTATTTTTTATATATTTTTTATTTTTGTCACTAATACTAAATTAAAGCCTTTAAGAATCACTCCTTCACAATTTCTGCACATCTAAGTAAATGGTTTCATATGATTATCAAAATATAACAAACTTCATAGAATGCCTTTGTTACCGCTGTGATATTACCACTGACAAAACACTTCGTTTGCTGTTGTAAAAAGATTATTCAAGAAAGCCTATTTATCACCTCTTGAAAGAGATCTTTGAGGAAAAGTGTCATTTGAATGATTCCTGTTTTTGGTATTTTTAAATACAGCACTTTCGTGACAAATCAAGCAACTACTGATCCATATTAATTTGTTTTTCACGACCAAATAGTCAATTTCCCAGTCGTCTCGAAGCGATACGTTCTCTTCCGAATATTTTCGCTATAAAGATATGAAATATATTTAAAATTAGTTTAAACCATAAAATTGCCGCTGCTCCACAGTTGTCTATTATCATTATCCGTAACCATTCCAAATACAGAAAGAAATATCAATTCGTACCCGTACGACACAGACAGCAAAAGCAAAATTGATATATTTGATTTCTTGACAAGGTTTTTCTTACCAAATTTTTAATACATTGTTCTCTTAAATAAGTAAATTTCTTTGTAACTATTTTAAGGAAACAAAAAGAATCCCTCAAATATAATATCCTGGGCTTCCAGGGAAAATGAAACTGAAGGAACTGAAATATTTTTGTGTTAAGGGAAAAATAAACCCCGACTCATTTTTTACACGATTCTGAACATTTAGGTGTGAAACAATTTTTTTTTGAGGACTTGAAATATTTTTTATGAAAGAAGATTTTTTACTTAGATATGTAGAGCGAAGGGAGAGAAAGCAAACTAAAAGGCAATTTTCTCTCTTCAAACAATTAAATCTCTTCAGCAATAACATTCAATAATTAACGATATAGCTGCAAATTTATCTTCCAGAATTTTTCATAATTCCGTAAATGTCCATAATTCTGAAAGTTTTCAAATAAGGTCCATTACAAATTTTCAATTTCCGTCCACTCAAAAATTGACAAATTTGTAGAGTAGGGCGGAGTGCCACTGAGAATTGTACCACTTGACATATGTTTCCGATCCCTTGTTCAGACCATAGGTTCCTAAAGTGATTCCTACTGTGCCTTGGGGGAGGGCCTTGTGACTATTGAGGGGGATTCATAACAAATGCTAAGTAATTTGGGAGGAGGTGGATAATATTAGGGATGCACGAAATGTTTCATTTAAATAACATATTTGCTCCCAGTTCCCCCAGATGTTTGAATAAGGAACAAAATCTCGTCCCTAAGTGCAATAACTTGACCAAAATGTGGCAGTATAAAAAATTCATTACATTTAGTCAACTGTTTAATTTATCCTGACATTTGAAGGGAATGTAACAAATTTTCCTTTGTTTTGAACAGAAAGCAGAAGTATCCTTTGCATTGTTAAAAAGATGAAATACACGTTACGCAAAAATATTTTTATATACACAATTGATATCTGGTGCATAAATTTACCAAACAAATTTATACCTTTTAAAGTTATATACACACCGTATTTACTCGAATCTAAGCCCACCCCAAATTCTCAAAAAATGTAATGTAAAAATGTAAAAAAAATGTTGTCATCGATTCTAAACTGCATCCGTAATTCTCTACTCGTTTTTTAAAATAAAACACATTTGTAAAGGTTTATCAATACCCGATACCCTAAAAAAATTTTTTAAAAAGGTTAATCATTAATTTATTTTTACCCCATTATTAAAAATTTTTAAATACATACATAAGCCCTATATTTATTCTAACTGTCATTATCGTGTTTCGAAAAGGATTCGTCATTCCCATTGTCACAGCTGACTTTGGAATTGGTGCCGCAGTCACCCTTTTTCCCACACGGTGTCATCTTCTGTGCCATACATTCCAGTTGTTATGCAATATTTTCAAAAAGAAGGATGTGAAAGAAATATTTCAGACTGTTGAATAATTAAAAGCAAAAAAATTATATCATTTGACTACACCTTTTCACTGTTGTTCCATCCGTGTTAAAACTTTAATAGCCACTGCTCTGTTTCCTGTTTTCCACATATAAATTGCCTTCCTTTTCATACTTGCTTTGTAGTGAACTCGTCTTGATACTATTACCGAAAACTTTGATGTTTAGGTGATTAAAAAGCGTATACAATAAAATATCCTAATTATGAGCTGACAGCGATGTTCAGAATAGACTGAATACAGGAGATAAACTGCAAAATGGGGTAAGTCATCGATGCAAGTGGCCGGAATGAACGGTTACACCTTTCCTCTTGAAAAAGTCTAAAAACACCGATTTCCTCCATCCAAAAAATGTTTTTGCCTTCGATTCTAAGCAGGGGAAACGATTTTCAGTAGTATTAACGCTGGAAAAATACTGCGGTTTAGATTCGAGTAAACACGGTATACACAATTTTATAAATACAGTATAACGTCGTTTATGCAAACTTTTATTATCCGGAGCGTCAAATATCGAACCCATTTTTACCACTCAAAAAGACAGATCCCGAAAAATGCATGGAATAAGTTGTGGCCAGATATAGAAGACGAAAAAAGACTTCAATGACGACCACAGGGAGGAGATTACCGACTTGGTCCAATCGATCCCCAGGATTTCAAGAATGCGATGAAAAAGATGTAGAAACCTCGATGGCATGCGATGCAGAAGACTGTGGATTTCAAATGCTAAATGATGACGTGATTGTGACTTCCGTGCAAGAAGAATCCGACCTGCCGACGATGAAAAGGATGAATACGAGGAAAACAACAATGAAAGTAAGGGTCCATCAAACGCTGACACATTTTCTGCGTTTAGAAGTGGTACGAACTACAATCAGAGTGCTGTCCTACTCAACTACTGCTGCTCAAGAAAATCGAGACCGTATAGCGAAAAAAAACGAAGGTATACAATGGTACAGCGAAAAAATAGGGTGTTAGTTTCGACGATAAAGGTAAAATTGCGACATTTTGCACCTATTTTGCTTTTTTCTTCTAGCACGTTTCCACATGTGATAGCGGCCGCGCTAGCCGAGTGGTATAGGTATCGGATCGTGGCTGACTTTGTCACTAGTTCGAGCCCAGTACCACTAAAGACCCGCCGTGTAGGGCAGCGATGCACGTTAAATCTGTCGAGAGCTGAAACATCTTCCGTTGGTGTGGTGTGGTAGTTAGGAGAAGGGGGTGCCAGCTCAGGTGTCGTCCACGCCACTTGACCATGAAGTTCAAAATTACGTGATCCGTCACCAAAAGCCCTCGTGTAGCTGAACAGTGCGACGTTAATATTTCACTCACTCCCGCATGTAATGATTTTCAGTATTCGTATAGTGTCCGGTTCCATATACTGCATGGATTGCATTCGGTTTTCGGTTATCCGAACAATCGCATATCTGAAGGATATCTGGTCTCAATTGATTCGGAAAAACGACGTTCTACTGTAGTATTATATAATACTTATCAACATTATTTTCAGGAGCTCAAACTTAAATTTGTCATTTTCTGTTTTTAACGTAAAATAAATATAACAGAAAGTAATAGTTAGCGTATTACACATCTAGGCTTAAATCATTTATACTATTTTAAGCGTTCGTTACGCAAAATGTGTAACAATGTGTTACTTTGCTAGTAGAGATCAGCTTAGGAAGGTGTTTTCAAAAATTGACCTACAAAGAGACTTACGGGGCGTTAGAAATAAAAAATCTCCCTTTATCGCCATTAGATCTACAAACGTAAAATTTAATAAATATGCGGTTTTTTTTATTCAGCTCGATATGCAAAAAATATTTTTTGTTTAATTGCAATTAAGCAAAATATTTTTGTTTAATTGGCAATTAACGTTGAACTAACTCATTAAAAACTTTTTTTATCCTTCATTCTGTAAATTGTTTTACTTTTCAACTCACCCGTGTGAAGAACGCGTATACTAGCTAGTTCAGCGATACTCAACCAGCGGCCCGCGGGCCGCGTAGCCCGCCGAGCCTTTTTGAGTGGCCCGGTCTGGCCCATTGCTCTGAAATTAGCAGTTAAAACATTGTATTAAAAATTTGGTAGAAAATTCTTTGTCTAGAAATCAAATATACCAATTTTGCTTTTTTACTGTCTGTGTCGTACTTGTACGAATTGATATTCTTTTTCTGTTTGGAACGATTACGGTTAGTGATGACGATTCTGGAGTAGCGACAATTTTATGGGTGGGATTAATTTTTAACTAGCTTTCAAATCTTGCGAACGAAAAATATTCAAGAAAAGATCTTTTCTAGATGGTTGGGAGATTGACAATTTTGTAGTGAAAAACCAACATGGATCTTTAAGTGTTTGATTTGTGACGAAAGTGCTGTATTTAAAAAAAATACCAATAAGCAGGGAGTCATTCAATGATACTTTTCCTCGAAGATCTCTTTCAGAAGTGATAAAAGGCTTTCTTGAATAATATTTGCAACAGCAACAAAGTGTTTTACCGGTGGTAATATCATAGCGGTAACAAAGTCATATTTACTAACTATGAAGTTAGTTATATTATTAGTAATCATATGAAACCGTTTACTGATGCAGAAATTGTGAAGAGTGTTTCTTAACATACCTAATTTATAGCTTTAGTAACAAAAATAAAAATTATAAAAAATAATAATTAAAAGCAAAACAGGAGTTATAATATTTGATCAATTTTCCACATTTTTAAATTACCAATGTTATCTTGGTCATAAAGTATTCCCCCTCTCCCCCCATTTATCATCATGTTGCGACCCGCGTGAAATGACTGACATGTATGCGGCCTAGCATAAAAGGTTAGTACCCCCTGAGCTAGTTTATTATAATTATGTTAAATCTCTCCACATGTTATTTGTTTTCATATTGATTGTTCCAAAGATTAAATAAACTAGTTAAACAATAGTTTAACTAGTTTAATTTATTGATTAAAAAATCTCATATTCAAGCGAAGTGCATCCATTGTAATATTTGTAAGCTTAAATACAAAATATGAATATAAATGTACTTAACAAATACGTTTTACTGAGGGAATCCTATTCCTAAAATTTTACACAATACATTTGTTAAGTTAAAACAACAAAGACGTGATTTTTGATACCAATATAATAGTAATAATAAATAAATACATAAAAAATACAACTATGTAAATTAGAGATGTAGAAATATGCAATTTAAGATTTTAGGCAACATTAAAATCAAATTTGAATATGTTCAGCATGTATATATTTATGTACGAAAGTAGTCACTGGAAAAGTGCTTTTATTGGGAAAGAATTTAGAGTCCCGGAGAAACTGGATCAATGAGCATATGCATTTTATATGCATTTAAATTTCAATCTGTTTTAGTAGTTGTATCGTCAAAATACGCCTATCTGCAGTCATACTAATCCATTAAAAACATTGCGTTAGGAAATAACATTTCATTACCAACATAAAATATTTATTTTGTAAAGTTGTAGAAGGAAAGGGAAAAATTTCTTTTGACTTCTGAGTCATTATTTTGGATTTGTAAGAAATATATAAAATAATGCTTTGGATTTATTTTGGAGTATATTTGGTTACAGAGATTTTAAAACACTTTATTAAATTTATATACTTTTTTTAAGTTACAGCTAAATAAAAACTTTAGGCGTCCAGCGACTTTTGCCATTTATTGGACTGATACATGAGCAGGATCTTACCTCTAGTGTTTTAGAAAATATGCTACTTATTGTTCATATTATTTGTCACTAATTAGCTACAGTGAAATACGTTTAGCACGAAAACCACTAAGATGAAATATAAATTAACACGAAATAATACAACTGACAAACTAAAATGTATTTTCATGCATTTTTTCTCTTAACACGAAACGAGAATCGCTTAACCTGAAAAAAATTTCCCTTCTGGGAATGAGCAACATACGGAAATCACCAGCCGCGCGGGCGAAATTAAAAGAGGGTGTGGAACTAAAGAGAGGAAGTTTCACATGTTTCGTAGAAAGGAAGCTAGTTTGTCTTCGAAAATACGCAGAAGCCAATTTTGTTTATCTAAGAAGCTACTTTCCCCTTCACTCTACAAACGCTACTCAATAACATCTAATCTCACATTAGTTGGCTTTGGAATTCGGTGACGATTACACCCCAGTATGAGTAAACCTTACGTGACCATGGTTCAAAATTACGTGGTCCGTCGCCAAAAAAGCTCGCGTAGCTGAACAGTGCGAACGTTAATATTCATTCACTCTAAAAAAAGAAAAGGAAAACTTGAATTTCTTGAAGCCATTATCCACTTCCTGAAAAATTTACTTTTTTATGCTCAAGCAATTTACGTTTTGATATTTTCGAGCAACAAGAAATGAAGTTACCAGTACGACTGATCAATATTACAAATGAACGGAGACAAGTTCAGGGATGAGACTCCACTGAGGATGAAAGGGGAAACCAAAAGCTTCTGTGAACTGGACAATGGGGTTTAAAAGTTGCACTTCTTGATGAAATGCCTACAATTCTATTGCTCTCGGAGAATTAGGCTCTTAATAAAAAGATTTATGACCACCCACCATAAAAAAGAGAAAAATAATTTGAAATTCTCAGAAATACTTCACAAATGGGGAGAAAAATATTGAATTATACAAGAGAAAAATTTCGTTATATAGAAAATGCACTACGCTATTGGGGAGGTTATTTTACGAAAGAAATCGTCAAATGTTCTTGGTTCCAGGAAAAGTTCGTAATATAGGAGGTTCGACTATATATGGGCTATCCAATTCATTTTATTTATTTTATGTATTTAATGATGTCAGGTTGTTTATAAATTTTATGTACTATTATTCATTTGTGCACTATTATATTAAAAGTGCATAATTACATTATACACTACTTGGTTTTCAATGTTCTCTCATTATCTCTCTAATGTTACTTTTAATATATTGAAAGCCGTAAGCAGAACGAGAAGGTTTTATACATTTTTTCCAGTCATTTCATATTTTCATTAATTACGCACGTGACATTCAAATACGATTAGTATTCATCACAATGTCAGAAAGTTTGAAATATGTTTATTGAAGAAACACATCTCAAATTTATGACTGCAGCTTGTTATAACTGTTTAAAAATATCTGTTTATACTTGATGATTCGAAAAAAATAAAATTACGAAAGAAAAGATATGATTAGTGCAATTTTTTTTGATGCAGTAATAAATAACAGGAAATGCATTTCTACAGTTATTGATTTGTTATTTTTTTGTAGACAAATCATTAAGTAACGAATAGTGTATTGTTTATATTTACTAACAAATTATTGTCAAGCGATACAAATTTACGTTCTTACACAGTATTTATTTTTATTCTGTTATAGACTTAATTCAAATAAAAAAAATAATTCGATAAACATCAATACTGGTAACTCTGAAATTAAGTATAGAAGAGAAATGATTGAAGTCATGTCCAAAAAAAAAAAAAAGCTATTGGAACATGTATTTTTCGTTGTTGCCGTGTGTTTCAGGCTGGAATACATACGGAATGTAGATGAACAGAAACATACATTACAATCACAGAACATAAACTTTTATTACAAACAATGATCTCAGCAAAGAACGAAAGGGGAGCTCTGCCTTTCCATTCGAGGACGAGAACCCATTTCAGAAGAGAGTCCGGATTCTTTTCCCGAATATACACATCCATGTGTGAAGTCGGGATTCGAACCGAGCCCACTTGATTACAAGTCGAGTGTCATAACCACCATACCAGGTGGGGCTACTATTTCTTCCGTTTTCCCATCCAAATTGCAAATGCGAAGAGGATGTTTCTCGGATGCCAATTCCATGGTTAGATAAAAGAAACAAGTTGTCAGTAAACAAATAAGGCAATTTTTTAATTGTTATTATAGTTATAAAAACCTATTTCATAATTGTGAAGAAGATAATGATGAAAGTAAAAATTAACTTTAAAAATGAGAGTGGACTAAAGGCAGTGGCATAACGGAGAATATTAGATTTTCCCTGCAACATAGGTTCTGGCTCTAACCCGTATTTTTAAAAGGACTAGAACACTGGTCCCGCTATGCGGGGGTCTACGTTACGCCACTGAATGAGTTTGAGTGTATAAGTGAGCTGCAAATTGAGTGATTAATAATACTTTGTAAAAATTATATATATATAAAATAAAATTATATTTGAGGAAATATAGCTTTTGCTAATAATTCTCCTGTGTTTCGCTTTTGAATTAGTGATAAAAATAAAGAGAAACCCCTTCATATATGGTCTTTTAATTTTTAAGAAATAAATGCATGGTTTTAGATAGTCATTGATTAACTTTTGAAGAGTATCATCAATTTAGGACAAAGTTCATCAAAAAATGATTTTTTCGAATCAAAATAAAATTTCTTTTGTTAAAAACTTTTATTAATTTTCATCGTTTTTTACATGATCAAACCATTCCTAAGCGGGAGATTTATATCATTATTCATTCCCACATTTTTAAATTAAAATGCCATTTTTTCCATTTTCAATTCACAAAAGCAAAAACTTCAGATTTTCTAGCTAAATAAATAATAGATTATATTCTACTTTATCCCTAACTTTATTTTGCTTTTATAAAATTGCAGAAAATCACATTTCCTTTCGTAAAAACAGGTTTAAAAGTCCCATACCCTACCCCTTTAAAAACGATTTCTTATAAGAGAAATCTCTACTGGAAAACAAATATACATCAAATAGCCATTTTAAAACATATTGATTAAGGAGTGCAGAAAAGTTTAAACGAAACACAAATACTTAATTATTATCATATACAATATTATTTGTTGACTATTCTGCTTTGCAATGCATTAATATATTTCCTTTTTTAAGAAATCATTATTCAGGAAATTTTTGTAAGCTATCATTGTTAGTGGCAATGAATACTTTATATATATATATATATATGGGAGACAACAAGAGGGGGCCAAGACGTTTGTCTTTCTTCACATTTATTTTAAAACAAAACAAAAATTAATTAAAGGGTAGCTATTCTAACAGATAGGTTTACATGATGCGATGACGGTAACGCCTGCTCGCGCACCTCAGTCTTCCTTTTCTCTTGCTTTTCTAATGTCCATGAGTTTCAGTTTTTGTTTCACTTAGCTGCGCCCGCGCGCGAAGATTGCGTTGTCTGCTGACGATTGGATACTACAACCGGCCAGCCTGACTGTACCCGCTGTCCGCAGCGGTACGTATTCCTTTTTTCCTTTCCATGGATACCAGAGGAGAATCTGAACATACAAAAAAGACGGAACAGACAAGGACTATACAACAAATACATAGAGATTTAACATATCATATTCTGCTGAGTGGACAGTTTCTCCATCATGTGAAGGCACCTCTTCGACAACCGGAAGGTTCAACAGGGAAAACATTGTGTTTCACAGGCATGCATGATTCTGAGATGACGATAGTACGGTAGGATGAACAGAATCATTTATTTTGCTATCTTGGTCTTTATCAGTTCCATCAGGCATAAGGACGTCTTTTTTAACAGCTCTTCTTTGCTTGAACGCATCGATATTTTTCCTCTCTAGAGTTCTGACGTCTGTTCAAAACGATCTCTCTTTTTCCTCCGTTTCCACTGCCAGGGCTGGAAGATTTTCAGAGCATCACCAAACCGTCTATGTTTACTCTTCATAGGTGAAGGGGTGGGTGACTGGGAGATGAATTCTACGGAACTCGTTTTCGTAACGATGACTTTCTTACACAATACTATATCAGAACATTTTTCTCTTATAGTACTCAATTTTAACTTAGTACTCTTAATTTTATTACATTTATAATTCTTAATTAGATAACTCAAATCATTTCTAGTATTAAAGTTTTTAACATGTGGCAAATCATAACTAGAGTTTTCTATCACATTTGAAAAAGAAACAGCACCTAAAGAGGATTCACTTTCATTCAATAAAACATCGCTCTTTGCGTGGCCTAGTTTCTTTATTTCAGAATATACACTGGGATGTATAATAAATTCTTCGGTCAAGGTCGGTGATATTGCCGTTCGAACATAGAGCTGGAGAGTGTTGATTAAGAGAAATATTTATGGGTTGAACTTCTACCATACGCTGTTCGCTTCAAAACACGAGCTTAATGTTATGCCCTCTCTTCGGAAGGCTTGTTCACTCTAATTAGTGAGGAATTTAGAACTGGATCTGGCAACCTGAATGAATCAAGGCTGTTACGGGCTGATTTTCCACAAAAATGTTTACATATTGAAGCTGTGCGAACTCATCATTTTGTTTTTCGCTCTCGACTTTCAAAGTATTCGCGTTTTCTATTATGGATGTGGCTGTTAGATTCTTTAAGCTTAAAAACGCTTCTCACAGTCTCTTGCGTAATGAGATGAATCACCGCATATATAGCAATTTTATCTTGTCTTTCAAGATTTTGGGGATAGTTATCTCTAATCTCTGTTTTATAGTTTCGTGGTCGATTTTAAAGGGGTCTTCGGTATATCCACAAGCAATAGGAATTTCCTTACGTGATTCGCTTCTAGATGAAATATAAATATCGCACTCTTTAGCTAAATCGACAGGCCTAAACCAATCTTCTGCTTCTCGAATGCCAATATGAGTTGCGGTTTCCTTATTTAAAGTTTCAAATAATTTATCAGAAATTAAAAGATCACATAGAGATTCAAAGGAATTAACGTTTCTTAACGAACAATAATATTGGAAGTTTGCCGTCAATCTTGCAGAAAATTGGATGTATGTCTCGCCTGATGATTTTACAGCATTTTTAAATGAGTTTAAACACTCGCGAGGGGGTTAATTGGAATTCTCTGAGTACTATAGATTTTAGTTTTTCATAGTCATTTAATTCCTCCTTTTTAATATACAATAAGACATTATGAGCTCTTTCGCCCAGAAGATTTATCAAAATTTCAGATTTATATTCGTCGTTTATTTTCTTGGTTAAAATGCGCGTTCTAACGATTGGAAGAACAGATTAAAATTTTCAGATCTGGTGGGTACAGGAAGAGATAAAGTTTTAATGCTTTTGATCATATTTTCTATGTTTGTTTCGAACTGTTTCTCTTCGACTTTAGCTGCAGGATTTAAACTTAATGCTTTATTTTTAGCCGTTTGAAGTTCGATTTCTTTTTCTAATTGTGCTAACTGAAGTTTAGCGAGCTCAATTTTCTGTTTTTCTAAAGTTGCCTCTCTTTCGTTTCGCTATACCCTCTCATCTATACAGTTTTGAATTAAAGTTTTAACGAAATCTGGATCACTCTCAAATGTACTACTGTTCTCAATTTTAGTCTTTAGTTTAGCTATGGTGTCCGTACTCTCCACAGTACCGTCTAGATCCTCAACAACTCTTATGAGATCCTCTTTAAGAGCGTTTTATACATTTAGAAAAATATGGAAAGATCCTACCTTTTTTCTAGCTCCTTGTTGCTCACACGTACGATGTATCCAATAATTGAAGAAAAACGTTGATTCCACTGATCTCACCTCTTCGCAGGTTATAATAGTTCTTGTAATTATTAACAGGACACCTCTTCGCAGGTGTTTAGTTGATATAGTTCCAACCTCTACACAGGCGGAATTTGCGTCGATAGTTCCAACCTCTACACAGGCGGAATGAAGTTTAAAAATTCAACCTCTACACAGGTTGAGCGAAGTTTAAAAATTCAACCTCTACACAGGTTGAACGAGAGAAGTTTCCAAAAAATGGCGGCGCGTCTCCTTCACGGACGCTGCTTTAGTTCACTGTCCAAACTTTGGTTCAAATCGAAATTTTCGATCCCGGCCGAACCCCCATAATTTGTGGGAGACAACAAGGAGTCCAAGACGTTTGTCTTTCTTCACATTTATTTTAAACTAAACAAAAATTAATTAAAAAGGTAGCTATTCTAACAGATAGGTTTACATGATGCGATGACGGTAACGCCTGCTCGCGCACCTCAGTCTTTCTTTTCTCTTGCTTTTTTCTAATGTCCATGAGTTTCAGTTTTTGTTTCACTTAGCTGCGCCTGCGCGCGAAGATTGCGTTGTCTGCTGACGATTGGATACTACACACACACACACACACACATATATATATATGTGGGAGACAAATAAGGGGTCCAATACGTTGGTCTATCTTCTATTTTATTTTAACATTAAACAAAAATTAATTGAAAGGTAGATAAGTTTACAGATAAGATTGACGATGATATTCAGAAGGTAACGCCTGCTCGCGCACCTCTCGCGTTCTTCTTTTCTCTCTCTCTAATGTCCAAGAGTTTTTTCTCAAGAGTCTCTGCTTTTTTCAGTTTCAGTTCTGCTTTTACTTTGATGCGCCTGCGCGCGAAGACTGTGTTTTGCTTTTGGCTGCATGCCACAACGGCCATTCTGACCGTACGCTGTCCGCAGCGGTATTTCCATGGAGACCAGAGGAGAATCTGAAACATACAAAAAAAAAAAAACGGAACAGACAAGGACTATACGACCAATATATAGAGATTAAACATATCATGATTTTTTCTGAACTAGACAGTTTCTCCATCATGTGAAGGCACCTCTTCGACATCCGGAAGGTTCCACAGGAAAACATTGTGTTTCACCGGCATAAGAACATCTTTTTCAACAAGTTGATCTTTGGTTGAACGCATCGATATTTTCCTCTGTAGAGTTCTGGACGTCTGTTCAAAACGATTTCTCTTTTTCCTTCGTTTCCACTGCCAGGGCTGGAAGATCCTTCGGAGCAACACAAACCGATGATGTTTACTCTTCATAGGTAAAGGGTTAGGTGAGCGGGAGATAAATTCCACGGAACTCGTTTTCATGGCACCATTGGCTTTCTTACACAATACTATATCAGAACATTTTCTCTTACAATACTCAATTTTAACTTAGTACTCTTAATTTTATTACATTTATAATCCTTAATTAGAGAACTCGAATCATTCCTAGTATTAAAGTTCTTAACATATGGCAAATCATAACTAGAGTTTTCTATCACATTTGAAACGGAAACATTTGGAAAAGAAATAGCACAAGAATAAGCATAAGCATGAGCACCTAAATTTGCACTCAAAGAGGATCCACTTTCACTCAATAAAACATCGCTCTTTGCGTGGCCTAGTTTCTCTATTTCAGCATATACACTGGGATGTATAATAAATTCTTCGGTCAAGGTCGGTGATATTGCCGTTCCAACACTTAAGCTAGTAGAGTGTTGATTAAGAGAAATATTTATGGGTTTAACTTCTACCATTCGCTTTTCGCCAAAAACATGAGCTTAATGTTATGATTTTCTTCGGAAGGTGTTTGCACTCTAATTAGTGAGGAATTTAAAACTGGGATCTGGCAACCTGAATCAATCAATGCTGTTACGGGCTGATTTTCCACAAAAATGTTTACGTATTGAAGATTTGCGCATTCTTCGCTATTTTGTTTTTCGCTCTCGACTTTCAAAGTATTCACGTTTATTTTATTATGGATGTGATCATTAGATTCTTTAGGTTTAAAACGCTTCTCACAGTCTCTTGCGCAATGAGATGAATCACCGCATATAAAGCAATTTTTATTTTCTCTTTCATGATATTGGGGATAGTTCTCTTTAATCTTTGTTTTAAAGTTTTGTGATTTATTTTTAAAGGGGTCTTGGGTATATCCATAAGTAATAGGAATTTCTTTATGTGATCCGCTTCTAGATGAAATATAAATATCACACTCTTTAGCTAAATCAATAGGCCCAAACCAATCTTCTGCTTCTCGAATGCCAATATGAGTTGCAGTTTCCTTATTTAAAGTTTTGAACTGTTTCTCTTCGAATTTAGCTGCAGGATTTAAACTTAATGCTTTATTTTTAACCCTTTGAAGTTCGACTTCTTTTCTAACTGTGCTATCTGTAGTTTCGCGAGCTCAATTTTCTGTTTTCTGAGTTGCTTACTTCTTTTGTTTCATGATACCCTCTCATCTATACAGTTTTGAATTAAAGTTTTAACGAAATCTGGATCACTTTTAAATGTACTACTGTTCTCAATTTTAGTCTTTAGTTTAACTATAGTGTCAGTATTCTCTACAGTACCGTCTAGCTTCTCAACAACTCTTATGAAATCCTTTTTAAGAGCGTTTTTATACATTTTAGAAATGGAAAGATCCTACCTTTTTTTTTTTTTTCTGGCTCCCTTGTTGCTCGCACGTACGATGTATCCAATGAAGAAAAATTTCGATTCCACTGATTTCACCTCTTCGCAGGTAATATAGTTGGTAGTTCCGGGCTCTACACAGGCGGATTATTCACACTGAATTAGTTCCAACCTCTACCAGGCGGGATTTTCGTCGATGGGTTTTCCAACCTCTACACAGGCGGAATATTTGTCGATGGTTCGTTGCAAAATATACCTCTACACAGGTTATTTTGTTATTTGATCCACGACCTCTACACAGGCGGAATGAAGTTGAAAAATTTATTAACCTCTCTACACAGGTTGAACGGGGATTTCGAAAAATGGCGGAGCGTCTCCTTCACGGACGCTGTTGTTCATTGTCAGACTTTGGTTCAAAATCGAAATTTTGTCGATCGCGGCCAGCCCCATTAATTTGTGGGGAGACAACAAGAGGTCCAATACGTTGGTCTATCTTCTATTTTATTTTTAACATTAAACAAGAAATTAATTGAAAAGGTAGATAAGTTTACAGATAAGATTGACGATGATATTCAGAAGGTAACGCCTGCTCGCGCACCTCTCGCGTTCTTCTTTTCTCTCTCTAATGTCAAGAGTTTTTTCTCAAGAGTCTCTGCTTTTTCAGTTTCAGTTCTGCTTTTACTTTGATGCGCCTGCGCGCGCAGACTGTGTTTGCTTTTGGCTGCATGCCACATATATATATATAAAGGAGAGAAAGCGACTCACTCACTGATTAATCACGATATCTCAGAAACTATTAAACCAACTGACTTGAATTTGGTATGTAGGTTCCCTTCATGGAAGACGTCAGCTAAGAACGGATTTTCAGAGTTCGAACCCCAAGGGGCGTTACGGGGTTGGGGCGTTATAGATAATTATTTCCATTACTAAACTATTAGATGTACAGTCGTGAAACTTGGTACACAGATTTCTTCATAAAGTGAGATTCCTTACATAATGATTTTTTTTACAAAAATCGAACTCTAAGGGGCGTTGAGGGCGCTTAAGGGGCGTTATACGTTATACATAATTATTTCCATTTTTAAACTATTAGACGTACAGTTTTGAAATTTGTAAGCGGATTCCTTTCATGAGTACAGTCCCTACAGATAGGGTTTTGTAAAAATCGACTCTCAAGTGGCGTTGTAGAGAATTAAATGGCGTTATAGGCAATTTAACTCCTTTTTTAAACTATTAGACTTAAAATCTCGAAATTTAGTAAAGCTGATTCCATTCATTGAGTAGAGATCCGCTATAAGATGGGTTTTGTAAAAATCGTTTCTAAGTGATGGCGTTGCGGGGGCTTTAGAGATCCACTGAAAGTTGCTTTGGTGGAAAACCACTTGATTATTAGGTTAGTGAGCGAAAAAAATCTTTTTTACTTCTATTTTAGATATAAATAGAAATATTAGATATTATAATTTATGTTCTTTTTTATATCAAGGGGGTGAGAGTGTAACAATAGCTATAAATATAAAATATATATGTAAACAGTATACATATAAACAATATCGTGAAATACCCAGTGAAGCGGGTGGGTAACGGCTGAAGTATATATATATATATATATATATATATATATATATATATATATATATATACATTTTTACAAAAACTATTCAAAATGAAATATTTGCTTAAAGCATGTCCTTTGGAAAATGACACGTATCGTTGAACCGTAACACGAGGCAATGAGTCAAAAAGCAGTTTCAAACAAGGGGAAATGGAAATCAAATTAGAATCCTTCAAACTTGTTTGTTCAACAACACTTCAATGATTTCTTGCTGAAATCAAACGTTTGAGAAGCCTTAAAAACTCATTGCGATAGAAACGGAGCTTTCGAATAGGGGGGTTTCTGTTAGGGAAAACTAATTTCCTGCAGAAAATTTTCGCATCACATGCAATGAAAGGCTTCAAAAGTATTAAAAGGTTTTTTTTATTCATGTATAATGTAATAATAGTGATTTTTACGCCTATTCAGTAGTAATGAAACTATATATGAAAAAGGATAGTCGATAGAGAAAAACGAAAATATAGTTATGTTCGCTTACAGACTAAGCAAATATAAAACCAAATTTATGAAAAAATTTAATTAATTGATTATAGGCAGTTATGCTTAAAAATACACACCAATTATTTAAATAAGACATTTTATTAGTAATCCTGAGAATTTTGTTAAGAGTATTTATTATTTCCAATGGGTTTTCTCGTTTTGGTTAGATTCACTTTTCTCATAAACAAAGCTATTTAATATTGAAGTTTTCCTTGTGTGGTTCAAGTTCTGCTCAATAATCTAGATTTTATTTATTTCTCCCTATATGTAAAAAAAAAAGTTTTTCGTGATGAGATATATAAATTTATTTATATATAAAGTTGGAATGTTAGTAAAAGTGGTCGTAAAAAGTTGAGTTTAACTGAAGAGTAGCACCAAGAACGATTTGCCTCGGGCAGCGTTTCTCAAACTGTGAGTGCGCCTGCCAAAAGGGGGCCCGATAACCCTAGGGGGGAGGGAGGGGGAGTGAGCATATCGAAAAAGTTGAAATGAAAAATTTTATTAATAAGATTACTGAGAAACACCAAAACAAAACACATTTTTACATAATGAAAAATAAAATAAGCCACTCATTTACACTGTATAATATATTTATAAATATATCAGTACTGCTCAATGTATTTAATGCCAGTACTTATCAAAATATGTTGCGAACTTTTAATTACGAGTGACTTCCATGGGCTTGTATGTCAAAATTACATTCAAAATTTATACTTATCTTGCTAATTTGTACGTTTTATAATTAAAGTCGTATTGTAGCTTTGGCGTTAAACACTGACGTAGCTAGTCCTAAGGGGAATCTCTGCATCAAAATTTCTAGAGGGCCCTTTTTTGGGCCATTTAATATTTCATGATTTTTTTTGCTTAACTATGTTTTTATTTCATGTAGCTGAGGGCCCCGTATAATTAATACGGCCCTGCGTCAAAGTTAACATTAGTAGCACTCAATACATTGTTATTTATGGAAGGGGGACGCGATGGAAATTATGATTGGAAATTGGATCACAAATGTTGAGAAAGTCTAAGAACTCTGGCCTAGAGGGTACATCCTCCTTCTCAAAATCTACTTAAGTCATGGATTGGGATGTTATAGATTTCTCTAGTAAAAATTTTTACGGCCGGGTGATTGTCAAAAACGCGGGAAGGTGGGGGGCGCGATGTCAACTTGGCTGTTTGTCAATATTTCGCCAAGTGTCCATTGAAACGGCTTTATAATGTAATGGAAGGCGTTGCTTGCGAATATGATACGATTTTTATCATGAAATAAATACAATAGAAAGTAATATTAACGTATTAAACATCCAGAAATTAATTTTTTTCCTGCTTAGAATACATTGAAAAAAAATTGAATTACATAATACATGTAAATTACGGTTTTGCGATTTGTGCAATGAACGGTTATATAATATACCATAGGGATTGGTCCGCCGACTAATAATAAAAACATGGATTTTGATTGTTATAATTTTTTTTCTTTTTTTTACCATAATTAAATACAATTTTCAAAATTCATTTTTCTATGCCGACGTTATTAATAAAAAATACTGTCATGAGCTTCCTTCTCTTTATATTTTGTTTTTATTGAAATTACAAATAGAAATTTTTTTTTCTTTTTTACCATAATTATAAATACAATTTTCAAAGATTTTAATGTTTTTTCTATTGTTATAAATTTTTTTCTTTCATAATTAAATACAATTTTCAAAATTCGTCTATTCAAAATTATTTCGTGTAGGCAAATATACTGTCTATTCAAGAGCTTCCTTCTCTTATATCTTAATCAATCTTTTTATCATGAAATAAATACAATAGAAAGTAATATTAACGTATTAAACATCCAGAAAATTAATTTTTCCTGCTTAGAATACATTGAAAAAAAGTGAATTACATAATACATGTAAATTACAGTTTTGCGATTAGTGCAATGAACATGGATTTTATATAATATATACCATTTTTTTTTGAATTTAAAATTATAGGGATTGGCAAATATACTGTCTATTCCAGATCCTTCTCTTTTATATCTTAATCCGCCGAAATACAATAGAAATATATTAAATTAAACATCCATGCTTAGAAATACATTTTGATTATATCACATATAAATTAATTTTTCTTTTAATGAATAGTTATATAAATACAATTTTCAAAATTCATTTTTGATTGTTATAAATTTTTTCAATAATTAAATACAATTTCAAAAATTCATTTTCGTCAAAATTATTACAGAAATAACGGCAAATATACTGTCTATTCCAGGCTTCCTTCTCTTATATCTTAATCAATCTGTTTTTATCATGAAATAAATACAATAAGAAAGTAATATTAACATATTAAACATCCAGAAATTAATTTTTTCCTGCTTAGAATACATTGAAAAAAGTGAATTTACATAATAAAAATTACATGTAAATTACAGTTTTGCGATGGTCCGTTGCAATGACTAATAATAAAAACATTGTTATAAATTTTTTCTTTTTTTACCATAATATACAATTTTCGTAAAATTCATTTTTTGAATTTAAAATTATAGGGAAATAACGGTCATTCCAGAGTCCATATCTTATCATCCGCCGACTAATAATATCCAAAACATGAATTTTGAATTACATAATACATAAATTGTTATAATTTTTTCTTTTTGCATAATTATAAATACAATTTTCAAAATACAATTCATTTTTTAATTTCAAAAATTATTTCTCAGGTAGAAATAACGCAAATATACTGTCTATTCCAGAGCCTTCTCTTGTCTTAATCAACTATTTTTATCATGAAATAAATACAATAGAAAGTAATATTAACTTCCAGAAATTAATTTTTTTTCTCTTAGAATATTGAAAAAATATCTTAATCAGTGAGTGCCAGCAATATATACCATAGATTGGTCCGTTGTCCCTACAGCATTTCATGGATTTTTTGATTGTTATAAATCACTCAAAATTCGTTCCTCGAGTGAGCAAATATACTGTCTATTGGCTTCCTTCTCTTATATCTTAATCAATCTATTTTTTATCATGAAATAAATACTGTAATATTAACTTTGTATAATTTTTTTTCTAGTAACATTGTCTCTTACAGTTTGGATTTGCTGAACATAATTTCAATATAAATATAAATGAAAAAAATGTTAAAAATTTTAAATAAAAGGCTCCAGAGCTTCCTTTCTCTTATATCTTAATCAATCTATTTTTTTTTTAAAACATTGAAAAAAATTTACATATAAAATGGCGCTTTGCGATTTGTGCAATGAACAGTTATAATATAAACCATAGGAAATGCAAATTGTCATAAATTTTTTTCTTTTTTTACCATATTAAATACACAAAAATTCATTTTTTTTGAATTTCAAAATTATTTCTGCAGAAATGTAACGCTAAATATAATTACCTTATTCCAGAGCTTCCTTCTCTTATATCTTAATCAATGAGTGCCAGAGAGTTGAATTTTTGGAACCCACCTGAACATCTTCTACTGTAAATATAAATGAAAAAATGTTGTAAATTTAATATTTTTAAACAATTTCGAAGTAACTATACTCTAATATTTGCTGAATTTTTACTTAAGCTTAAAACAAACTATTAAAGTGTATATTTTTGCTTACTTTATGAGGGATTATCACACAGAACTAAACTTACAAAACTTAAAAAGAGAAAAATTGCGACAACCAATCACAGTACTGAGACTAAATATTCAGTATGCAGTACTTTCTGGTGAGAGAAAAACTTATTCAGTTAAGTTTAATTACCAATTAATTTACAGCAAAACGTCGCTAATCCAAATCAATTGCGAATGGACACCGTTCGGATACGCGATGTTCGGATAACCGAAAACCGAATGCGATCCATGCAGTATATGAAATCGGACACTATACGAATATTGAAAATCATCACATATGCGGTAAACGTGCTTGAAGAGAAACAAAATAGGCGCAAATGTCGCACTTTAGTCTTTATTGCGGGAAAATAATCACTTATTTTTCACCGTACCATAGTACATCTTCGTTTTGACCTTTGAAATCCAGTTGAACGCCTAATTCTCGGGAAGTTCCCGGGTTTTTCACACAACAGAGGGCCGATATTGGGTCTGGATTTGCTCCTTTTCTTTGTGAAACCACAAGTAGAGCGCACGATCAAGAACAACATCTTTTACTTCCTCATGGTTTCCTTCTCTTTGAGCCATCTTCTGATCCAAGTTTTTGACACAAAATTTAAAATGATTTTCTCGGCTTGTATTATGTCGAAATTGTTCACTTTCCAACATTGTAAACTGTGGTAGAAATGCTCCACTTTTTGCGAGACAGTTTAATATTTCAAGTTTTGTCTCTATGTTCAAGATGTTAGGCTTCTGTTTTGAATTCGAAGCCGTAGCAGTTCACAACTCAACAAAAGCACTTATACACCCTCTCACTTGGAAAAAAACTAACCTAATATTCCGCGCAGATGTTTGCAAATCACACAACTGATATTTCCCCAAATATCCCTGACTTAGGGTTTTCCGTCACTTAAAAGCCTCACGCGAAACAAATGTTAAGCATTGCACTGTTTGAAAACGTATTGATATACAGTACTTGTAGTTGACCAAAAAAATTGGTCGGATATTTGACGCTCCGGATAATAAACGTTCTGATAAACGACGTTCTGCTGTATTTCATTAATTAAATTCTTAAATCAGCGTAAGTACATTATACGAACTATTTATGTTGGATTCTCCAAATGTTCAGAAAGGAATGATTTTATTATAAAGTTGACTGTAATTTAGTTCATATTCAATACAATTCTCTAGGTTTATTTACTGAACAATTTATACAAATTCTGCAGCTCTCAATAAAATTAAGTGGTCTCCTAGGATACACGAATAGCATCAAGGATTTCTAAAGAGCGCCTACAAATATGTCACCAGCTGGAGCCCCAAAACTACGCACCCTTGATTATGACTCCGTTGGGACAAGAACGCCAAAGTGGTTCCAAGAGAGACACTTGAACGTTTGCGCCAACTTCTGTAGTACAATTAAATGATGATGAGAATTTCACCTCTCTGCCCATCCCCCTCACTCTCTACTTCTCTATCTCTATATATATACTGTAAATTATTACAAAAGTTATTTTTCTTCATATAGTTAAATTACTAGCAATAACTTATTTTAAATTTCTTTTCAAAATTTGCATTCTAATAAGTGCTTAAGGCTATGTCTCATCTGAGGAAATTCCTTTTTTTATGTTATAGTAACATTTATTAAATTAAAAAGTTTTGATTCTTATCTGTACACTTATTGTATAATGGTTAGTGAACCGGTATAATGGTTAGTGAAGATGACTGCTGAGCATTTGGGCCTAGGTTCGAATACCGGAGCAGGCATGGATGTTTGTAAACGTATAGCGTAATGGGGTTACTCTAAATAGCCATCTGGCCGCGAGTCCTTTCGTGAGGTTGATAGAAGGGGAAGGCTGGTGGGAGGTCCTTGACCACCCCAGGGTGTTTACCCTCAAAATTGGGGGGTGAAATCGAGCCAAGTCGCACTGTCACCTGTATGGTGCTCAAAGCTACGGCTAACGACAGGCGTATATGAAGCCCTTTGCCGTGATGAAATTCGCGAACCTTGATCTGATGTTACTGCTGACCAGGTGGAATAAGTAACTACAACAACTTATTGTAATTTTATGTAGAGGTATTTGTAGGTGCGTGAGAGTAAAGTAATTTTTATGATACATTTCTAATCTCCTCGGGACACATTAGATTTATGCAATGCACCAAGAAATTACTACCCACAAAAGATACAATAAAATTACCATAAGGTCTATAGACGACGGATCTCTCAAATCTACCAACAGATTTTTATGCAAATAAACCAATCTAAGATTATCCTTTTTGACTTACAAACAAGATCCATCGTTTTCTAAAAGGTTCCTAAAATTTTTCAATAATTTTCTTTGCTAAAAATCATTTATTAAGCCCACATATTTTATAGATGCAATTTTTTTAAACATATGAAGCACATAATTAAAAAGGAACGAAAATTAAACTATAAAAATAATAAAA